>APFE031513575.1:49051-64837 GCA_000404065.3 Pinus taeda
GAATCCTACGTGTCCTGTTCTGGGGGGTCAACGTGTTCAAATCTGACACTCGAATCGCTGTATCCTACGAATCCGGAATCCCCATGTCAGGGGATTTAGATCATCATAATTCATATCTATATGGATCAAGCACTATATATATATATATATATAAAACCTGTCCTGTTTCCGGGGTCGTTGTGTCTCGTGTCGAGTACTTGTATTTATGTCTCCTCCGTGTCTCGTGTCCTCGTGTCATGTGACTTAGGTTATATATGATAAGCTGACTGAAATTTTGAGTTGAGGAAGTGGATAGGTGTTTCTGAAAGAAATTTATCACATGCTATGGAGTTCAAGGCACGTATCCTTGAGTAGAACCATGCATTTAAATTGTTTTTCAGGACCTCTTTTAGTATGTATAGTCATCATCCATTTATAAACATAGCTTATGATTCATGAATCTTTTAGCGTAAATTAAAATTCTGTTGATAGGTGGTTGTCATTGATGTCAACCCAAGCAACACCCGCCTCTTGTTGACTAATATGACTTGTCAAATCACTGATTCTTGCATCCATACCACCCTAGATGGATTCTCCTCATCAAGATGTTTCTGGTAGTATGTGGCACATCACACAGTTTTTCTTGATTTGTGAGATATCTTCATTTTAAGTTAAAGACCGCAATGAGTGGGAAAGAACCCCAAGGGGTGGTGACATGGCACTCTTTCATTGGTTGTTTGTCATTAGACATCAAGCATAAGGGTTCTTTATCATGTTTTGTGGAGCAATCATCTTGAGGACAACATCACAAGTGTTTTGCACCCACATTAAGTCTCCTTCATACATTAAAGGCTAAATTCATTCACCAAAAGGGCAGTGGCCTTCCTAGCTTAGGATATAAGGCATGGAAAATTCAAATTTTACTCCTAAAAATTACTCCAACAGTCAACTATTTGAAGCCCCTTCTATTCAAAGGATCATCTATAAAAGAGACCTTGATATCTCTCCAAAGGATGCACTTGAAATGATTATTCCTTGAAAGTTAACTCTGAAATTAATTGGACCCTTGTGCAGAAAAGGACAGATACGAAGAGAGGGTAATTCTATGATTAATTGGCTTTGTTTGAGGGAAGTCACCTTGTTGAGTCAGAAAATGAGGAACTTTTATGTCTCAGAGACCATAATCGAAGTCTACTCACTCAAATTAAGAAACTTAAGGATGATAGGAAATCATTGGAAAACAAGTTAGAAGAACTTATCACGAAAGAAGTGTCGAAGTCGTCAGTCCAAGTTGAAGGTAAAGGAATAAATACTGATCCATTTAATATCACGACTCAAGAGGATGAGAAACCAAAAGAAGTTAAAATATATTAAGAAGTTGCAGTTCAAATGATGAACATTCCAAATGATGATGCCAACTCAACAACAACACCACCTAAAGGAAATCAGGGAACTGGCACTAACATGATAAGGGAAATTCCAACCAGAAGAACTCCTTATCATCATCTGAATCACAAGAATAGACATCTCAATCAATCTATGAATCTGGATTCTGTATCACTCAGAACATAAACAACAAAATTATGTTCTGAAGAATATTGAAGTGCGCACAAGTCAGTCCAGTAATAACAATTCATCACAAGTTTTTGATCACCACAAGGTTCCACAGAAGATTGATCTAGGATGGTCCAATTGCTTCTCTGTGCGACAATTTTATATATCACTCCAAGGATCATATCAACTTGTGTTGACAAAGATGACTGTCCCGAGACGAGAAGACGTTCATAGTAGAAAATGAAATCAACCACTTTCATCAACAAGCTTTGGTGACAAAGCTTTTTTGAAGAGGAAAGCAATGTTGTGAATAAAATAATATATAAATAATATAAATATAAATAATGATGATAATTGTAATGATGATGAGTTAATTAGTGATTAGTAATGAAGAGACATGTCTAAATGGGACATGACCCTTCATGGAGATCTTTATATTCCAAGTTTTCTGGAGTATTTAATGGGAAGTACAAACTTTGTTCGCTTCAAGGGAAGACCGAAGGTCAGTTTTGGATGAGAGGCTCATCTCTAAAGAAGTCTCTCGACCCATGTTGCGACCTTTGATCACACCTTTGGCCCTAGTGTCTAGAATAAGGGTTTTCTACTGCATTTTCTTTTTGGGATATTAGGGATTTGCTTGGGCTTATTTTGATTGCAGGTGTAGGTTATATTGCAGCTCTCGGCCCTATCTGATTGGCAGAAATCCTTGCGGTTAAGGCATCAGTTTTGAGGCAACACTACAGGGTCCTAGGGCATCAACTCTATACTAAAACCTCAGCCCGATTTGACCCTTGACCTTATCAAGCAGTGAAAGGTTTTCGGACTACTGTGATAGTGTTGGTCCAAAAGAGTGAAGTAATCCTTGCGGTGTAAATTGAGGACAAGATAGGACCGCAAAAGTGTGAAAGTCAGTTACCAAGAGCAGCGAATAATTTCACAGTATCCACAGCATGTTCAATGGCTAGTATGGTGATCTAACATCATCCGCCCTGAGGAAGAATGGATTAATCAAATTAGAAGTCCAGTTTTCATAAGCCAGCAGTAAAGAAGTGTTGATCTTCATTGACAAAATTTGTTATAAAGTAAGCTTGGCTACAGTGCTGATGAAGTCAGTCTCGTCAGTGGATGATCTCTCTCTGAGATTGGAACAAAGTTTAAAGAACACCGGTGGCTCATTTGATTCTGCAGACGTACATATCTATCACATGTATCAAGTCGACTCAAGCAAGCTATGATGAAATATTGTTGCAATCAATAATGTCACAAGGTATGATGCTGTGTAGCTCTTGTTGTTAAGCCCTAGACAGAGGACTGTGTATTGTTACAGCAGTTTCTCTTTAATGCTATAAATAAGAAACTGTTGGTGTAGCCAGTTTTATTAAGTTGCTAGTATGTTCACTCAAGCTACAGCTGTTAATCCACAGTAGTTTGACAACAATGATCTTCAGCAAGGGTGTTACAGTCATCCTACAAGAAGTCTGAATCTTGGCTACAAGAATTTCGTCTTTAGCAGTGCTTGCAGAGATTTCATCATTGTACAGAAGTGAAGTTTACTTCCAGGCATCACCACAGCAAGGATTATATTATCAGTTATAAAGTTTGGAACAAGAGTTTGTCTTGGTTGGCTCTAGTGTCATATCATTTGCAACAGTGGAGGTTTTAGTCATCTTACAGCTATTTCATCATCTGCAACATCCTCACTTCAGAGACACTTTCATTGAACAGTTGTGATTGTAAACTCAGAGTCTTGTGAAAATTTGTAAAGATATTATTGTACTGGGATTGTAAGAGTCACTGTATCACAATGGTTGTTGTTGGGACAAGGGCTTAGGTCTTAGGGTTTTTGGTCAGTTGAAGAAAAATCATTGTATATCACTGTAAGTGGACCATTGTCCCTGGTACGGGAGTCCACAATATTGTATTAAATTTTTGTCATTTTCAGGGTGGTAATGTGGTGCTAGGGAGGTGGTTGAAGTCACTTTCAGGTTGGAGCCTGAAAACACTTTAGGGTGGTAGGGTGGTGCTAGGGAAAGTTGGAGCTTGCTAGCTTGTTGGAGCATCCTTACTGCTGGTAAAACCAGGGCGTTGGGGCGTCCTTCCAGTGGGTGCTGGAGAATGAATGCTTTTCTAGAGTTCTAGGGAGTTGGGGCTTTCTTTTCAGTTGGAGCTGAAAATTAAAAGAACTTATTAGAAAAGCGTTCGGTGGTTGTTGACCCGAAGGGGTTTTCCACCTAAAAATTCTTGTGTCCATTGTCTACTGCTTATTTATGTTTTTGAATCACTGTTGAAGATTAATTAGTGCTCGGAAAAGATTAATAAGTTACTAATTGCTAAGAAACACTGATTCATCCCCCTCTCAGTGTTTCCAACAATTGGAATTAGAGCAGGTCCCTATAAAATCGGTTTAATCGTTGAAGGCAGTGTTGATAATATCCATGAAATATCGATGATATTTGGAAATATTGCGATATTTTTGGCAAGTTGAAATATCACTGATAAAATATCGCGATATTTTCTTGCCTGAAAATATTGCAATATTTTCGAAATATCGTTGATATTTTGGCAAAATAGTGCGCTACAACATCAAATATCGTTGGGCAAGCTGGGGCACAACTAGATAGGTGATTTTGGTAGTTTTATTTGCTCATTTTGGTTTCTTAGTCTTGGAGAAGGAAGGGGAAGAGCTCTGTGGTGGTTTTCAAGGAGGGATTGAGGATCAAGCAACCATTATCACCACCAACTAATTCTTTTTTGTGGATCAAAGATCGAAGATTAGTAAGACAACCTGCATTTCTTCCATTAACAGATATGTTCTTAAAAACCCCTATGTTAATGATTTTTTTCATAGATTTAGGTTTATGCTTGCTTGCCTTTTTGCCTACCAACATTTTGCTTCTTTGTTTTTTTTCCATTTGCTATGATTTTCATGCCCATGAGCCAATCCAAGGGTTTTCTCCATATTTGGACACCAAGCTTCATTTTTTTTTTTTTCACTTTCTTATGCACCCTCTTATTGCCGTTTTTCATTCAAATTGCAAATAATGTAATCAAAAAAATATTTTTTTAAAATGAGGTGGTTATTACTTATTATTTTTTGTGTTGGGGTGTTTAATGCCAATTTTTTGATTTTTTAGTGCTCTAGGTTTGAATTAGTTCACTACAAATATGCCAGAAGCCTTGGACCCATTTTGGGAGTATGGGGACCCTGATGGTGGGACAAATCGGGCATATCTATCATGCAAATTATGTGGGACCAAGATGGTAGGAGTAGTTACATAGTTGAAATACCATTTGGCTAGACTCCTTGGACATGATGTGATGCTTTGTAAATTTTCTAGTGTGGAGCTTATACAAAAAGCTCTTGAAGCGATTGATGAAAAAGACAGAAAGATAGCTGCTAGGGAGAGGGCACTGATCTCAAACAGATAGCTGCTAGGGAGAGGGCACTGATCTCAGATAGATAGCTGCTAATTTTATTTGTTTTGCTACATATAACTCATGATGATGAGATACTTTTATATGTGATGTTATTTTTTATTGGTTCTCCACATTTGAGTCCTTGATTGGACAATTATCAGAGATCAACATAATTTGGTATCGCCTTTGATGAACCATTTTTATTTTACATCCACTACATCATATATATCAGTGCTTTCTTCATATTTATGTGCCAATGTGTTTATTTCATGTTGTTATTGCTTTATATGTTTAAAAATATGAAAAAAATGAATATATTATGCATTTTTTATGTTTGCCGATATTTTAGCTGATATTGTTGATAAGGTGTTTTCTGGATCCTCGCCAATATTTTGCCGATACTGATATTTTTAACACTGGTTGAAGTGAGATCATGGAGTACACCAAGAATGGATTTCCTCTGTTTGATGGGAAAAACTATGCACAATGGAATGGAAGGATTCAAGTATACATCTTGCACAAGGATATGATATTTGGGACAATGTTGCATGAAGCGGGGGCGTTTTTTGGAAGCGGATACGCGGAAGCTTCATTTCCCAAAAATCTAGGAAGCTAAACGTCTTGAAAGCGTCTACTATATATACATTGGATCAACATTGTTCTATAAGACTTCTACCCATCTTGGAAGTCACAACTGACTTTTATAGATTAAAAACAATATTTCAAGTAGGTTGATCATGTCTATTCCGTTTGAGTTTAACGTTCATCAATCACAGGTCTTCTTGTCACCTTGTTCTTCCATCTATTGTCACATCCTTTGTAGTTTTCATTATGTACCTGCAATCCTCACTAGGAGGCCAAGGAAGAACGAATACAACCAAGCAAGATAAACCAAGATAAGAGACTAAAAATAAAACAATAGAAATAATCAGGAAAGTACTTATCTCTTGAGAGTATATCAACTCCCTCTTGATCTTGCTCTGCTTGCATCGTCATCATCATTAGGGAGCTAGAGTTCCTTCTTTTGGGAGCAATCCATCCCTGGACTATCTTCAACCATAGTTTTAAAAAACTGCTGTTTCAAAACGGAAACGGCCGAGTTGGTCCGTTCCATTGCCCTCCGGAGTGACTCGGTACAAAAAACGGCTCGGTTGGTCGAGTCAGCCATGACTCGGCCAACTCGACCATTTCCTGTACTGACTTGGCTGAGTCACAAACAGCGGCCTGTAACCCACTAAAACAACAATTTAACATTATTTTAATGAAATTTTAAGGGGTTTGCTGATTGGTTTGGACTTCAAGGTGTTTTATGAATTAACTAAATGTTATTTGGGGTCCATTTCCCCCTCCCAAACCCTATTTAACACACTCAAATACTCTCTACTATTGATATGCTATTCAAATTTCATGGTAATGTTAAATTCCTAAAGTAAAAGTGACATTCTCCTTAATTTTCATTTTCATCCTTTTACTTAAATTTTTAACATTACCATGAAATGACTCAGGATGTTTGAGAGTGGTTTCGGCCTCGTTGGATTTCATATGGAGAAAGTAGAATTTTAGATTTCATTCAAAATCCAGCAGACTTATTAGTTTTTCAGGATTTCAGGATTGGAGGATTGCAATGTTTCCATTGAATTTTGTCATGTATTAGGTTATGGAACTCATATTTAATCAAGAGCACCAATCCCTCTATGTACCTTGATGTTAGTGACATTGGTTGTCGAACTCCTCTGGGATTCGCTCCCAAACCAGGAGCTTCTGAAAATGTCGCTCCCGCTCCCGTTTTCGCTCCTGTCCCAAGTAACACAAAGAAGGGAAACCGTTTGGATCAAAAACGGTTAAATGATTTAGTTTATGTTCAATACAACCTCCGGCTCAGACGAAACCATTTGCTGAACAAAAGGCCTGATTCAGATCCCATTGTGCTGGAAGACATTGATCCAACATCAGATTGGGTAGTGGAGAGTCGTCCAGCAGACTTTGATCCTGATAAGGATCTTGATTTAGATTTAGATATCGAGACATTAGTTGAACTTGAACATGTTGTTCAGTTGAATGCAGATCCCAATCTACCAGCCTCAGTGTCACAGCCAGCAAGGACTCCAGTTGTAGGTGCTTCCTCTGCTCAGCCACGACAGAAGCGCAGCCGCATATCTACTCTATCTCAGCTTGCATCTGCTACAGTTGCACAGCCTGCTAGTGGTACCACTTCTATAGCTGCAGTTGGAGATGATGATGAGGAGGAGGAGCCATGGGGCCCCCTGTCTGACTTTGATGATGATCCAGAGATTGATCGACATGATCTTGGCTCCTCTAGCAGTAGCTACTAGCCAGTAGCTGTAGTACTAGTACTAGAATCTGGTCATAGTTTACTTTTGTTGTAGAGGCCATTTCTAGCCTCCTTGGTTATGTGTTTTTTGTTTTGAGTCTTTGATCATGTATGACAGTTGACTATGTATTGTCATTGGGTACCATTTTGATATAATGGATTGGTTCATGAGCCTACTTTGATCATATGTTGTCTTCCATCTATATTATAATGCTGTGTTTTTGGAAACATGAATGAAAATCTTTAAAATTATGTTTAAAATCTTTAAAATTATGTTTTTTTATAAAAAAAATAAATATTTAATGTATTTTTTACAATGACCGAGTCATTGAAATCGAGCTGGCCGAGTCATTACCGTTTCAGAGTCAGAGTCGGAGTCGATCCTCAGCCGAGTCGGAGTCGGAGTTTTAAAACTATGTCTTCAGCAAATGATCAACTAGGGTTTTAAGTCCAAACACTAGATTTTAATAACCTTCAAGTTTTAGTCTAAGGTTTACAAACCTTAGACATACATCCATGCATTCCATCATCAGTGCTAGGGTTTTGTCCACAAACCCTAGGTCTTTTTGACTCAAACCCTTGTTGGGGTTTACAAACCCTCAACTCTCACAACCTTAGGGACGTTCTACGACTTGCTTCCAAACACTAGGTACATATACCATAGGGTATCAATCAGGTTCAAATTACAATTAAACAAACGACTTGGTAGACTTGTCATGATACCCTAGTGATATTGTAAGTTGTAACAATAGTTTTGTTTAACAATATCTTGCCAAGTACATCAAACAATGAATGTTGTCTTGCTAGGGTTTTCAAACATCATGCCAACAAATTTGAGAACCCATTAGTCAATCTATAATGTCCACGAACAATATCCTTGTTTCATAGAATGACTTCACCATCCTTCAACAGGGTCTGACTCTTCCATCGCAGATAGGCTAACAATTACACCTTTGTTATCCGAGTACGAGTCTTCCTTTAATGCAGGATTAAGATACACTTGAAAACATATAGCTGAGTTATTCATTGTTAAAGCTCAAAGAGAGATGGAGCAAGAGATACCTGACTTGCAATTGATTCAACACATTCCAAGCCTTTAAACTTATAAAATTTTCTGCAATAGACTTTGATAAAAAATCTCCTTTTCTTGTGAATGATAGAAGGAATAATTAAACTGAATCAATTAGGTCGGCTTCATTGAATTGAAGATTGTTATTCCTTTATGTATAGAATGGGGTTAACATAAAGATCAAATCAAGAATCTTCTTTCTTAGACTTACAGAGCTTCATGTTATACTTGGATCATCGTTATATATATGACCATAGAGGGGCAATTCTGATTTCATACGAACTTGAAGCGTCTTACCTGATATTTGATTCATTAACTTGATCACCTTCGGATCTAAGGTTTCGTACTACTTAGAGTTTGATTCATACTACAAAATTTTCTCATATTATATCCTTAAGACTGCCCTCATTCAGATGCGTATAGGTCAATGATCACTCCACACACGCTCTACCCTTTTCCCAGATATCACTCTCCACATCTCTGTGTACCATGACCCTCATGATTTAGAAAAACCTTCATGGCACAAGTCACATAGACCACAACGATATGATCTTGCACCCTTTATCTCCTTGTCTAGGACTGCCCTTGTTCCTAGGATGATTCCCCTTCTCCTGTTTGACAATTATTAGAGGCTTTGGCAAACAAAATCCGCAACATGCCCACAACAACGCACTTGAGATTTTTCCTAAAAAATAACACTACAAATATTATCAAATGTATAATAAATAAACACATCCACGTTCAGGTTTCTTTTCACCATATCCATGAGTACCAATAACAATCTCTTCTCCACAGTGACACTGGCTCTGCCATTCAAGAATCGAATATACATACCTTGTCATGCATGGCTCCCAAAACCAATGTAATGAAGACTGCCGTCAAACATATCGAATGAATCTTCAAAGAAAATCCTACAAAGTTTCTGATGCAGGAGCATATGGACTTAGCCAGCAATGTGATGGTTTGTTCACATGTTGTGGCTAAATGAGTTGAATTTCATTGACCTGAGTGGTCAAAAGTCAGTTTTAGTCGAGAGGGTTGGATCTCTCGAAAATTATCTGTATTTCATTATTGTAATAGTTAGGAAATTGTCTTATTTTAGACTAAGGGATAAGTTGTTAGCATAGGTGTGTAATGGAGCTTGAAAATAGAGATTTGATTGTTAGAATGATTAAAATAGAGATCGAGTTGTTAGTATAGTTAGAATAGGATTCGACTCATAAAGAGAAGAAAATGTAATGAAGAGGGATTAGCTGAGATGATTGAGGATTGAGTGAGAGGCGAGAGTTGAGTGATAGATAGGTTTTGAGGTTGGAACGGAGGTCTGTAAAATTGTTGTAATTGAGCGAGAGGGCCAAGACTCTGTAATTACCATTATATTGAAGAAATTGATTCAGTGTGTGATTGCATGTCAATTCTGGTGAAGACTCATTTACTTCTGTGAATCTGCGTTCTAAAGCACATCTGGGTATTTTATTTGTTTTTTGTATTTTAATTATAATCTCTGTGTTTATGTGTTAATCACGGTCATTAGTATTAAGCACTGGGGTAGAAGAGCACATAAAGGCTTGATCGGGGTTGAAAGCCCATACTCCATCCTAACCATTGATCTAAAGTTCAACTGCTTACGTCGTAGTCAACTGTAGGGTTGAGCTGTTTGATAATTTGTGTTGGTTGTAGAGTCGCTAGCTGTAGGATTTGATGGATTATGTTATGCAATGGATATTGGGTTTTAAAGTGATTGGAGTTTAAGTGTAAACGCGGACCAGAATTTTTATAGATCAAGGTTTATAAATCATATCGGCTCCTTGAGGTGGGTAATTGTTGTGCAAGTTCCCTGTGCGATATCGCTGTGAACCGTTGGATCACTGCTGATTGCTGACCATTGGATTATATCGCATCACATCATTTAGGAGTGAATGAATCTTGGCCGGGAGAAATTGCGATTTGCGATGTGACTGCCGACCGTTAGATCTGGAGAGGGGAGATCAATGGCACAGAGTGAAGTGCCGTCTTCTAAAGGGAAGTCAACGCGAGACCGACTGTTGTTGAATTGCTGTTCAGTTGCTGTTCAATTGCTGTTTAGTTGCTGTTCAATTACTGTTCAGTTGATGTTCAATCGCTGTTCATTTGCTATTCAGTTGCTGTTCAATTGACCTCCTGTGTCATTTTTGGTATTAGAGCACAGAGATTGAGTTTGACTGCAGTAAACATGCCGCCAAGGAGAGGAGCTGGCATAGGTCGAGGAAGACCTGAAGCAAATGTAGTTTTGCTGCAGGAGATTCGGAGTCTGTGTACAAGGATGGACACAATGGAGACTGCACAGAGGAGAACACTTGATGAAGGAGATGCTAGTGTTGTAGAAGAATCTTCTGAGGAAGAAGAAGACGAGGAAAATGAAACTACCTAAGTTATCAAGATGTTGGCTAAAGTAGGTGGAAAACCAAAGGTGGGAATTCTTGTGTATGGAGTCTCAATGCAGAAGAGCTAATGGATTGGATCAATTTACTGGACAAATATTTTGACTATGAAGAGGTTGATGACAAAAGGAAGGTGAAATTTGCAATTACCAGATTGAAGGGTCATGCAACTATTTGGTGGGATGAACTACAAACATCCAGAACAAGAAAAGGAAAGTCCAAGATCAAGCAATGGGACAAAATGGTGAGTAAAATGAAAGCTAAATTTATGCCAAAAGATTATCAGTTAAATCTTTTCAAACAGTTACAGAATTTAAGGCAAAAAGGAATGTCTGTTAAAGAATACACAGAAGAGTTTTATAGATTGAGTATTAGAGCAGGACATGCAGAGGATGATATGGAGAAGGTAGCCAAATATATCAATGGCTTAAGATACGACATATAGGACGAGATCAACTTGTTGAGTCTGACGACCATTGAAGATGCCTATCAAGCAGGTTTGAAGGCAGAAGAGAAGATGTTGAGAAAACAAAACCAGAGGAATAGAGGGAAAAGTTCAGTAAGAGGTAGAGGAACTACCAGACCAAGGTTTCAGTAACATCAGCACGAAGCAGGAAGTTCAAGTAGCAGACCACCACAGAGAGGAGATTTTAATAGAGGAAGATTTGCACCTAGAGGAAGAGGCCGAGGAAGAGATATTCGGTGTTACACATGTGGAGAATGGGGACATGTATCGTGGGAGTGTCCTCATAATAGAACAGCAAGTCAGAGGAATGCGAATGTGGCTGAGGCAAAACAAGAAACACCTTGAATTATAGAAAAGGAAGAATCCCTTGAAGTAGGAGAATCCCTGTTGTTGAAAAGGGCATTACTTAAAGCAGAGAAAGAGACTGAAAAACCAGCTCAGAGGAAGAGTTTATTCAAAACTACATGCAAATCCAAAGGTAAATGTTGTAAAGTGATAATTGACGGTGGCATCACTGATAACCTTGTTTCTACAGAGATGGTGGTCAGGCTAGGATTAGCGAAGACCGTACACTCTACTCCTTACAAAGTGTCATGGTTGTAGAAAGGACATTAGATTATTGTGACAAAACAATGTAAGGTAGAGATACAGATTGGTACATATAAGGATATGATAGTGTGTGATGTAATGCCAATGGATGTGTGCCATGTATTGTTGGGAAGACTGTGGCAGTTTGATCGGAAAGCTATTCGTGATGCAAGGAAAAATACTTATACTTTGGAGAAGAATGGAAATAAACATACATTGCTGCCATTGAAGGATGACGCTAACAAAGGAGCACCTGGAAACAGTGTTATGCTGATGAGTGGAAAGGAGCTGTTGCAAGAGGTAGGAAAAGGTGAAGAAATTCATTTTGGTGTTGTAGGGAGACCTAAGGTAGTTTTAACTTCCACAAACTTAGATGATTTACCTAAAGAAATCAAAACTTTGTTAAATGATTTTGCTGATATTATTGTGGATGAGTTACCAAATGCATTGCCACCAATCAGGAGTATTAGTCATCATATTGATCTAATACCAGGAGAAAGTTTGCCAAACAAAGCAACGTACAGATTAACTCCTCAAGGGAATGCAAAAATTGGAAGACAAGTGCAATAATTGATGGATAAGGGACTAATCAGAGAGGGTCTTAGTCCATGTGCTGTACCAACCGTACTCAGTCCAAAGAAAGGAGGTGAATGGCATATGTGTACAGATTCTAGAGCCATAAACAAGATCACTATCAGGTATAGATTTCCTTTACCATGCATGGATGATTTGATGGATTGTTTGAGTGGGTCAAAGTATTTTACTAAAATAGATCCGAAGAGTGGATATCATCAAATAAGAATTAGAGAAGGAGACGAATGGAAGATTGCATTTAAAACAAACAGTCTGTTGTATGAGTGGTTAGTGATGCCTTTTGGACTCACTAATGCACCTAGCACGTTCATGAGATTGATGAATGAAGTCTTGAAGGAATATGCAAGCAAGTTTGTTATTGTTTATCTTGATGATATTCTAGTTTTTAGTAGAAGTAAAGAAGAACATATAGAGCATCTTAAATTGGTTTTAAGAACTCCACAGGAAGAGAAACTACTGATAAATCTGACGAAATGTAGTTTCATGAAAAAAGAATTAATTTACTTGGGATTTGTAGTTTCTAAAGAAGGGTTGAAAATGGACCCAGAGAAAGTCCAAGCAATTTGGAACTAGCCTATTCCATGGAATATATTTGAAGTAAGAAGTTTTCATGGTCTTGCAAGTTTTTATAGGAAATTTATCAAAGCATTTAGTCAGATTTTTGCACCAAATCTTAAAACAATCAAGGAGACTAATCAACCGTTCAAGTGGATAGAAGCAGCAGACATGAATTTTAAGTTGCTGAAGAGGAAAATCACAGAGAAACCAGTTCTAGCTTCACCCAATTTTGGAAAAGTATTCCAAGTTGAAACTGATGCTAGTGGAGTTGCAATTGGAGCAGTTTTGAGTCAGGAAAAAAGACCAATAGCGTATTTTAGTGAGAAATTAAATGAAGCGAAGAAGAAGTATTCTTCTCATGATAAAGAATTTTATGCTATTGTACAAGCCTTAAAAAAATGGAGATATTATTTGCTACCAAAGGATTTTATATTGTATTCGGACAATCATGCATTACAGTTCATAAACAATCAATCGAAATTGAACCAGAAGCATGCCAAGTGGGTAGAGTTTTTGCAAAGCTTTACTTTTATGATAAAGCACACAAGTGGTAAGTTGAACAAAGTCGATGATGCTTTAAGCAGGATAAATTTCATTGTGCAAGAATTAAAAGCTGGTGTTGTAGGATTTGAAGAGATGGTTGAAATGTATAAAGATGATGCAAATTTCAAAGATAGTTACACAACAGTACAAAATCCTAGTTCATAACAGAAGTCAGTGGTTAGATTATCTTATCCAAGGAGGTTTATTGTTTAAAGGCAACAAGTTATGCATACCCAAATGTTCTATGAGGGAAAACATAATAAAGGAGAAACATAGTGGAGGATTAACTGGTCACTTTGGACAAGACAAAACCTTTGCTCAGGTAAATACTTTTTATTATTGGCCAAAGATGCAGACTGATGTTAAGAGATTTGTTGAGAAGTGCAGGATATGTCAGCATGCTAAAGGGAGAAGCCAGAATACAAGATTGTACCAGCCATTGCCAATACTAGACCGACCATGGGATGCAATTAGCATGGATTTTGTTTTGGGGTTACCTAAAACTCAAAGGGGGAATGATTCCGTTTATGTTGTGGTAGATAGATTTTCCAAGATGGCACATTTCGTTGCATGTAAAAATTAAAAGACTAGTGATGCAACAAATATTGCTAATCTATTCTTTTCAGAAATTGTAAGATTACATGGATTGCTTGTAAGTATTGTGTCTGATAGAGATACAAAGTTTGTAGGGCATTTCTGGAGAACTCTTTGGAAGAAACTAGGGACTAACGTCAGTTTCAGTTCAGCATACCATCCTCAAATAGATGGAAAAACCGAAATAGTAAACAAAAGCTTGGGGAACATATTGAGAAGTTTAGTGTATCAAAATCCTAAGCAGTGGGATTTAGCACTAGCTTAGGTTGAGTTTGCTTATAATGTTGAAATTTGGTACCGGAGGACAGGTGGTTCCCTTAGGCTTTGATCTTTGGCCTAGGGAAAAGAGTCCAAAAGATTTTAATTTTTCTCCTAAAGTGACTTTATAATTTTTATAAAGTTAAAATCTAATTTAAAAGTGACTTTAAGTGATAAAGTTACTAAGTCTAATTTTAAAGTGACTTTTATAAAGTCAATGAAAAATTAGAAAGGAAAAGTGACTTTGGAAATAAATGACTAAGTGGGTCTTTATTAAAGTGGGTGAATTAAAAAATAGAAAGTGAGATTTAAATGTGCATTTAATCTCAGCCATTGATCTAAATCTATTTCAGCCATTGGATTTAGAGATCACCCAAAAGTCACTTGGATCACCCAAAAGTCACTTGGAGTTATATTAAGGGAGGAAAAGGAGGAAAAGATCACATTCGATTCAATTCTTTCATGAGCAGATTGAGAGAAGGAGAGCAAGAGAGCAAGGGTGACTTCTGGACAGTGAGCTGCGGAGTATCAGCAGCGGAGTTGCAGCATCCGTGTATCAGCAGCTGAGTTGCAGCAACGGTGTTTCAGCAGCGGTGTATCAGCAGCTGAGTTGCAGCAGCCGTGTTTCAGCAACGGTGTTTCAGCAGCGGTGTATCAGCAGTTGAGTTGTAGTAGCTGTGTTTCAGCAGCGGTGTATCAGCAGCTAAGTTGCAGCAGCCGTGTTTCAGCAACGGTGTTTCAGCAGCGGTGTATCAGCAGCTGAGTTGCAACAGCGGTGTTTCAACAACGGTGTATCAGCAGCGGAGTTTCAGTTGCGGTGTTTCAGCAAGTCTGTACAGCGGAGTTTCAGCAGGGCAGTTTTTCAGCAAAGCTGAGTTTCAGCAAGGCTGAGATAAGTTGTAAAAGTTTGCTTGCTGATTTTTGCTGAATATTTCTCTTACTGTAAAAGGCATTTTCCAGAAATAAAGAAAAGCTCTCAAACTGGTTTTCCCCAAGAGTTGTAGGGGGTTTTTCCAGGGTCACGTTGACAAAAAATATCAGTGTTTTAATGTGTTTTAATGGCTGTTTATTACTGCTGATTTTTATTTCTGCAATTTCCAGCATTCTGTAAAATTTCCAGAATTTGTGTTTTCAGCAAATTTATTTTTTCCAGCTTGTTGAATGTATAGTTATGGGAAAGGGCATTTAACTACATGGGAGAAATAAGGAGAAACTGAAAACCGGGGTGGGAAAACAGAAATTTTTTACATGGTATCAGAGCTTGAGTGCTGAAGCGCAGTTTGGGACAGCAAAAGAGAAAAATTACAGCTGCTGATTTTTCACTCAGAAAATTCCAGCAAGCTGATTTTTCATAAACAGCAGGTTTTATCTTTACTACAGCAGTGCTATTTTTCAGTTTAGGACAGCAGGATGT
>APFE031513575.1:64857-81324 GCA_000404065.3 Pinus taeda
TTTATTTTTTCCAGCCTGTTGAATGTATGTTTATGGGAAAGGGCATTTAACTACATGGGAGAAATAAGGAGAAACTGAAAATCGGGGTGGGAAAACAGAAATTTTTACATATAATGACACTCCAAACCGAAGTACTAGAATGAGTCCATGTTAGATTGTTTTTGGGATGAATCCAAGAGGTGTGTATGAGCTCATAAATTTGGGTAAATAGGAGACAAAAAGTGCAAAAGCTGAAGAGTTTTCAGAGCAGATGCAGATACTACAAGAAGATGTCAAAGGCAGATTGCAGGAAAGCAGTGGCAAATACAAACAGAGAGTAGATATGAAAAGAAGAGAGAAAGAATTCCAAGTGGGAGATTTAGTGATGGTGTATTTGAGAAAAGAAAGATTTCCTGCTAAGACTTACAATAAACTAAAAATGGAAAAGATAGGACCATGTAGAATTGTAAGAAAGTTTTCAACTAATGCTTATGAAATTGAATTGCCAGAAGGGATTGGAATATCACCTATCTTCAATGTTGTAGATTTGTAACCATACAAAGAGACAAAGACAGAGCTACAAGGAGAAACTACAGAAGATGGAGTTCAAACTTTGAACTAGGAAGAACAAATGCCAAAGATAGTTAAGAGAGAGGTGGAAGCCGTCTTAGAGAAATGAGTATCCAAAAGAACCAGAGGACATGTTTATTTTCAATATCTAGTCAAATGGAAAGGACGACCAGTGGAGGATGCTAGTTGGTTGACAACAACAGAGTTGCAGAAGTATGGAGTAAACCATGAAAGTCTGAGGGATGATTCTTTTCTTCCCTGGGACTCTGATGCAGGAGCATCTAGACTTAGCCAACAATGTGATGGTTTGTTCACATGTTGTGGTTAAATGAGTTGAATTTCATTGACTTGAGTGGTCAAAAGTCAGTTTTAGTCGAGAGGTTGGATCTCTTGAAAATGATCTGTATTTCATTATTGTAATAGTTAGGAAATTGTCTTATTTTAGACTAAGGGTTAAGTTGTTAGCATAGGTGTGTAATGGAGCTTGAAAATAGAGATTTGATTGTTAGAATGATTAGAATAGAGATCGAGTTGCTAGTACAATTAGAATAGGGTTCGACTCATAAAGATAAGAAAATGTAATGAAGAGGGATTAGTTGAGATGATTGAGGATTGAGTGAGAGGCGAGAGTTGAGTGGTAGATAGGTTTTGAGGTTGGAACGAAGGTCTGTAAAATTGTTGCAATTGAGCAAGAGGGCCAAGACTCTGTAATTACCATTATATTGAAGAAATTGATTCAGTGTGCGATTGTGTGTTAATTCTGGTGAAGACTCTCATTTACTTCTGTGAATCTGCGTGCTGAAGCGCATCTAGGTATTTTCTCTGTTTTTCGTATTTTAATTATAATCTCAATGTTTATGTGTTAATCATGGTCATTAGTATTAAGGATGGGGTAGAAGGGCACAAAAAGGCTTGATCGGGGTTGAAGGCTCGTACTCCATCTTAACCATCGATCTAAAGTTCAACTGCTTACGTCATAGTCAATTGCGGGGTTGAGCTGTTTGAGAATCTGTGTGTTGGTTGTAGCGCCGCTAGCTGTAGGATTTGATGGATTTTGTTATCCAATGGATATCGGGTTTTAAAGTGATCGGAGTTTAAGTCTAAACCCGGACCTGAATTTTTATAGATCAAGGTTTATAAATCATATCGGCTCCTTGAGGCGGGTAACTGTCGCGCAAGTTCCCTGTGCGATATTGCTGTCAACTGTTGGATGACTGCTGATTGCTGACTGTTGTATTATATCGCATCGCATCATTTAAGAGTGAATGAACCTTGGCCAGGAGAAATTGCGATTTGCGATGTCACTGTCGACCATTAGATATAGAGAGAGGAGATCAACGACACAGAGTGAAGCGCCTGTCTTCTACAGGGAAAGTCAACGCGAGACCGGTTGCTGTTTAATTGCTGTTCAATTGACAACCTGCGTCAATTTCATAAGTGCAAACTTCGAAATTATGGACTGACTCTTGTTCAACAAATAAAACCTTGAATTCAAAATGATATTCTTCCCGGTTTCCACGTTGTTACTCGAATCTGGCAGCGATAGAGGATTCACTTGCGCATCCCAACATCGGCCACCACTAGATATCATGCGACCCTATATGGTCTGTCCTCCAACGTCAACAACAACTTGGAAATTGAATCGTGGGTATGATTGATCTAGGCACACCAAATCATCCCCATATTTGATTCTACAGTCTCATCCTCACTTTTGCTCTTCCCTTTAACAAGTTGACCTCAGGCCCTAGGCATTGCTCGTTGTTCTTGGCAAACGTTTCCAGATCTGCCAAAAGTCGATCAAGTATAGCACCCGATCTGGTCCATACCATGGCAATATACACATTGAAATGAACGACTTCTTGGTGGCGTCCTTCCTCGTCATCACACACGCCTCGCCATGAACTCCAACCCTGAATCCTAGCAACTTGTTGATGTCCAAGGGGTGCCATGATGAAGAAATGGAATCCAAACATAGTGGACAAGGGGTTGGCCCCTTGTTTTCCAGGTCAAAACTTGTGGTGCTCCCAAGTGGGTGTGGGGGCACAAGGGCATACTCATGGATCTCAAAATGGATAAAAAATGCCTGTAGACCATTTGTAAGGGCTAGAATGATGACATAAGCCCTCCCTCTGCAGCGGGAGACATTCTCTGGGCCTTGGAACATCTGCCAAGTGTATGGTGCAAGTGTGCGGGCCACTGGGCATGGTGAACTAGGTGCATCATCCTCATCCAAAGGGTGGAACACGAGCAATCAATGGATGCTGCTGGGGATCCATGAAGTAATATCTACTATAGTGGAGGCCCATGGCCCTCAACGCTCACTTATAAGTGCCAATGTGGCCCTCTGGAGGGCTAGGACCCTGTATAGGGAGACCAAACCCCAAAGATCCACCTGGAATCCTGCATAAGATCCAATGCGTCCCCTTGCCTTCCAATACAACAAGTCATCAGAATAATCAAGTAATCAAGCTTACAAGTCATGGAACCGATGGGACACTTCATGGTGGCATGCCCTTCCATAGTGGGCTTTGGTATGTACAAGTGTCTCCAAGCTCAATGGGGGGTTAACCAAGGACCCTATTAGGTGGTTTCAACCTCTAAAGTGGGTGACATGTCCATGATACATCCCTTAAATGGTAGGTGGCAATAATATAATAATGGAGCAGAGTGGGGATTAGGGGAATTCATTCAGAGCACATGTCATGGTACATGGGTATCTATAACAAGGGAAGCCCACACGTGGGTGTATGAGTGTAGGAGGGAGCAAATCGTGGTACATGAGCTACCCCAACCTTTGTTTTTCCACCCTTCTTCATATGCCTTTTGCCTTTGATTGATTTTTCTTCACAACTGCTCGGGGTTCCAGGGGATGAGAGCATGATGTACAATATGTAGCAGTGGGTAACCCCTTAAGGTGGGGAGGTTCATCGCCCACCAGTGGTTGGGATAATCATGGGTTCCTTAATGATGGAGGGGGCTCATCCAGGGCCCACAAGAACCAGGGTGATGGCCATGGATAAGGGGTAGAGCTCATGTTTGGCTTTTTTCTGCGTGTTAAATTTGTATGTCCCGACCATATTTTGCATTTTGTGGTACATTTCCTATTGAGGGTGGCCAAATTATGCCTTTTCTTTTCTTTTTAACTGCATCAACCTCCGGGGCATCATTCCAGGCCTCGACCAAAGGTGTGGACAATGAGAGGGGGAGGCTACCCTGTGTGGACCCATTGGACACATGTGGACCTAGATGGGAAAAGAGATGAAGGCGCTAAAATGAGTGGAAGGGGGGTGATGTATATGGTGTCGGGAAGTGGGACCATGCAACTAAAATTGGGATTTCCCATGTAGTGGCAACCCTAAAGCTAATAGCCAATAAAGGAGATTCCAGGGGACTAGGTGTGGTAACATTATTTGTTTTTATAAGTTAGATGCTGAGATAAAAAAAATATAAAAGATAATGTAAAAAAAAGGGATAAAAGAAAAATAGAAAAATAGAAAAGAAAAAAAAGAAAAAGAAAAAAAAAAAAATAACAAAAATCCCAAAGAATAAAGTGGGTTAGTTTAAATGCCGCTTATTTTTTTTAATTGTGTTTAATTTATTCTAAACATGATTAGATTAAATCTTAAATCAAAGTTTAATTGTAAATAAATAATGACAAGGCTTTTTGTCGTTTTTTGGTTAAAGTGCTTAAAGTTTTCGGTGGTTGACGATCCCGAGCATAGAGATCAACAGATCCTTAGCCACATTGCACGCCCCTAGCCTCTCCAATTTTTAATCAACGAGGGGGTGGGGGATTGCGAAAAGGCGGTCCGCCCCGAAACCACTTGTGCCACATGCCCTCCGCACAATCACTCCGCATCCCCCCACTCCGAAACCACATACCACTCTCTACCCCCTTCGAAATCTGCCTTTTCGCATCCAGCTGACCGTTACACCTCCACTCCTGCCATTTTCAAACAAAACGTTGTCCATTCCTATCTCGCCACTTGTTACTCCCTCATACGCCGATTCTGAAACCCGTTAAAATCCCGTTGCAAATAAATGCTTCTCCCGCACCATTTAACGAGTACTAACCAATAAAAGGATTTAACCAACCAAAAGGCATTTTACCTGGTTTTCTTTGCAGTTGACTGGCTAACCATCGTCCCCTACTCTGCCCAACCAGAATTTAGTGAGTTGCGACCAGTACCAGGCCGAACAGTTGCCCAAGTTATCAGCGAAGATTGCACACATTGCTACCTATTAGTCAACAACAAAACCATCAATTTTCTGGGTAATTGCAGTTGTTTTCACTCTTCTTTTCCAGTCATGGCTTCTAAAAAGAAATCTAATGTTATGGAAAACCCCATGCTGCCCCCTACCATTGATTTAGATCATGCTGCCCCCTACCATTGATTTAGATCATCAACCTTTAGTCGACCAGTACTTTCAAATTGCTGAAACCAACTGTGAGTTCGATTTCTATGAACAACACAATTGGTTAAAACAGAAATTCATTGACCAAAGTGATGACATAAACCTTTGACAATCCTCACCCCAGTTCAGTATTCCACAGACCCACCATTTCCCAGACTTTGTTGTATGGTGTCATGATAGGTACATCCCCACTCAAAGAGCAGTAGTTTCTAAAAACAATGAAGCTCTCTTTACCATCACTACTGAGTCAATCAACCAAATTCTACAAATTCAAAACACTGAGCCCTTGCACTCATTTTCTCCAGAATCCTTCATGGACATTTACAAAAGTCTTGACTTTCCCCAGAGAGCCAGAATTTTTGAAACCTTTTTACTAGAAGATGTCTAATTACCTAAAACCTACCCACCCTATCAGTCATCCATGTTTCCAGAAATGACCAAGCAAATTATATCCATTGCTTCATGTCTGTTAGGTTATCATTCTGATCAGTGGGTCGATGAGGTCTTAATAGGCTTTCTGTCAGTTTTCTCCACAAATGAAAAGCCTTCTTTCATTTTCAATTACAGTGGATACTTAAATCAGTTCATGAAATTGCCTACAAAGGGAGTGTTCAAGTATGCCTCTGTTTTAGTATACTTGTTTTTGTTTAATCAATCAGTGAGGTTTTCTTTTCCCCTACAGAAGACGAACAACCAAGGGAATCCACACTCAGTCATCCATTGGACTTCCCTAGTGAGAAAGAACACCACTGAATTCTCATTCGTTGATTTTGTAGATCAATTCCTATATTTTGCTACATGTTTATTCAACAGTGATGCAAAACCAAGAATTGGGACAGAAATCAGGAAAATCCTCCATCTTAGTGTGCAGACCAAAATGGGAGATTGGTATTTATACCAAAATTATACAAAGATTAGGATATATGGATGTGAGCTGCCCCCATTCAAATTGCCTAAATTTGTTCCTATTCGTATATTTGTACTAGAGTATATCAGACCATTGATCAACATGGATCAATTGCATTTTGTTGCAACAAAGAAAGAGGCTCAATTTAAGATTAAAACTCAAGTAGGCCCCTTTATTTGTAATGCTAGAGCAGCAGGGAAGGAAGCATAAGATCTCCTTAGATAGATGAACTTTAAGCTTAGTTTCACCTGGTCTTATGATCCCCTAGGAGTAATTTCAAAACTCAGGGTAGAACAAAAAACTACCCCATATACTCATACTCCTAGGCCTAAGATAGACCAATTTATGAACCACGATGAATGGAAGGAAAACACACTTTAGGAAGATGAGGAACAAGTTATAACATCTATACCATCACAGACTCCTCTAAGAGAAGAAAAACATGATAAAAGGCCCAGAGATAGTGCTTCTCCCATGGAAACAACAACTTCAACCAAAGAATTCAAAATTTATAGTAAAAGGCAGAAGACAACTAGTACAAGTGATACACATTTAGAAGACACTACACAACAACGCCCAATTATCCTAACAGGCCCATTCATATCATCATCTTCTACTAGAGAAGAAATGGTTATAAGCTCTCCTTTATCTTCATCCAATCCAAATGTGTCATCATTTCAGACCGGAGAATTGCAACAGAAAGAGAAGAGTATCTTCACAGCTTACAAAGAAATCAAGCAGAGGAATGAAGCTTTGGAGGCTTCCACCTACACACAGTTTTGGAAGCAGACATCATCTACTCAACACAGGCTACTTTCTGCCTTTGACACTGAGAAGGGAAAGATGGAAATGGCCTTTCTAGAGCCCAAACTCACTCATCCTAGGAGTGCTGAAGATTATACCAAGTCTATTTTTACTTTTGATACAAATTTGATTCATCCTATTGACCAGATTGACCTTCATGAGCAATCTGGTAAAATGTTCTACTCTTCCCTTACAAGTTCAACTATGGAAGCATCAAAACTTCAACAGTCATTTGACAATGTACAGTCCCAATTAAAGTTATAGAAAGTTTCTTCTTCAGCAAAAGATACCAAAATCAAATCCTTAGAGGATTTAGTGATAAAGTTGGGATATGATCCCATAGATGTAAAAGCAGCGTAAGAACTTATCAAGACTAAAAATGTAGACATCACTGTTCTAAGATCATAATTGAACAAAATGTGCAGATTGAGAAAATGGAGACTGAGATTGAAAAACTTCTGAAGGAAAAAGAACAACAGGGAACCCCAACACCTGATACAACACTAACATCTACATCAACCACTACAACTGCAGAGGGGGCTACATCTACTGATCCAACAACAAAGCTAGCAAATGCTATGGAAGATTTGTCAATTAAGGGGCAAGAGGTCGAAAAACTAAGGAGTCAGCTTAATAATTTATAGGAACAGAAATTAAAGATTGATAATGCTTATTTAACTGAGTTGCAAATTCATATAAGCTAACACAAAGAGTTCAATTCCTAGAAGGCCAATCTGTTATGATTGATACTATCACTTAGGCTAGAGAATGTATTTGGATCTAGATAAATGAAGCCATCTCTAAGATATGGCCTTCAATTGAAATAATCTTTGAACATGATGAACTAGTACAAAGAGCCAAGCAAGTCGTAGCAGATGTAAAGAAAGATTTGGGTTCAAAGCCAGGAAGAGCACATGCATTGATAAGGGTTTTGAATTCCAAAACCAAAGATGAATTGGAGGAATATGATATAGAAGATAGGACAAAGACTATACTGGAAGTGAGAAGAGTTCTCACTAAGAAGAATTTGATGTTGCAGTTGGAAAATAAGTGCCATAATCTAGAATCAAGTATCCAGAGGTTTCATAGGAAATTTTCAGTTTTACACCAAAAGGGATTGCCTGGATTATAGGGAGTGGCAGATAAATTAATTGATTTAGAAGAATATCAAACAAAATTACGTTCAATTGCCAATGATAAATCCAGGTTTGCAAAGATCAAAGGCACAATCACAAGTAAAGCGTTTATAGAAGGTGTCAGTTATGATTTACTCATCAAGCATGAGATAAATCATTTATTTTTGGTAAAACCAACTTTTCAAAAATATAATGAGGTAGATGAAATTTTTAGAAGATTAATCAAATACCAGATTCCAAATGAAGAAAGATGGGAAGAATTATGCAAGTTACTGAAGAAATGAGTCAACAAGAGTCATAAGATTTTTGGTAGCATCAGAAGTGATCTAGCCTTGAAATTTGTTGGAGAGGTTAAGGCACATGAGTTCTAAAGAACCCAGAAACCGTTTGGTGAAATTCCACACAGATTGTATTTTATTAAAATAATTAATAATTTTAATGGGGTTCCTAAGTCTAAACTTAGGAAAATTAAAATATTAATGGGTATTAATAAAAATATGGGTGAGAATGATCTAGAAGGTGGATGAAGTCATGTTTTAATCTTAGTCGTTGATTAGAGGCTTAATCTCGGCTGTTGAAGTCTCAACAGGAAAAGTATAAAATGGAGGCTTGGGGTTCATTTGGAAACACACACAAAGAGAACTAAGTGATCAAGAATTCGATTCCCAGGGCAGGGTTTGCTAAGGGTTTCGAATTAAGTGATCATTCTTCAAGGTAGTGATAATCCGGGAGAAGGACTTTTCAGAGAATACAGATAGAGAGGTGGAGAGAGCCAACAGAGCAGAAAAGTTGCCTGTCACGAGAAGCTAAAACTGCTAGGAACAACCGAAGCTGCCGGAACAACTGGGAAAGTTGACGTAGAGGGGAGAAGCCGAAACTGTCAGAACAACGGGGAACGCTGACGCAGAGGGAAGAAGCCAGGATTGTCGGGAAAGTTGGCGCAATGGGCAGAAGTTGGAACTGCCGGGAATAGTCAGAATAACCGGGAAAGCTGACACAAAGGGCAGAAGATGGAACCACCAGGAACAACTGGAATTATCGAGAACTGTCGGAACAACGGGGAAAGCTGACGTAGAGGACAAAAACTAGAATTGCTGGACCAGCCAGCACTGCTAGAATAGTCGGGAAAGTTGATGCACAGGGCATAAGAGGTGACACAGAAATAGCTGGGGTTAGCCAGTCTTGTTCTGGATCAGCTAGAATTCTTCCGGGTGAAGTGAGGTGAAACTCACCAAGATTTTCCTCTATTATTTTCCCAGTAAAGGATTGATAGATGAGCATCCTAGATTTGTATACAAATATTTCTCCTGCATAATAATAAAACCTCAAAGCTGTTGCACTGGTTTTCCCGCTTTGGGTTTTTCCGCGGACTATTGTGTCCAAAAATAAGTGTGTCCTATGTATCTTGTTCTTTGCTCTGTTTTCTGTTTCATGAGACGAAATATTTAATTAATGTAGGCTGTAGAAGTAATTTGCTTCAGTATTCAGAAGAATAACTTGGTTAATGTATATTAAAAATCAAGTAGGTGAAGTAGATTCAGATTTGCTGTAGTAGGGGTTCCTTCGAGTATAGGAATTTTCACATGGTATTAGAGCGTTGATTTTGAAACAGAAAGAGCAGATCTAGCACTGAGCAGAGAGGCCAATAGCTGCATTTGGCAGCAATTCGAATCCCCTTGAAGGGATTGCGTAGTCCTTGCTGGGAAGCATAAATTCCAAGGAAATCTCTCTTTGAGAGAGTCGATAGAGAGGTATGATTTCCGAATTGTGAGCTTGCAGAGGCAGAGGGAGTGACACATAGCCTCATCGCAATGCTTGAAGGGTGCAGTTTCTACCGAGGCAGAAATCAGTCGAAAAAGAGCGAAGACACATAGAAGGGGATTTTTCTCCTCAGAGGACTTCCAGCCGAGGAGTCTGAATCTTCACTTGCTGAATAACAACGAAAACAGGCAGATCTACAAGCTCCAGCAGAGAGTGCCTAGGCCGGTTTAGTATTGTGCAAAGGAGAGAGGAGGTCATTCGACATTTGGCAGAGATGGCAGCCGCATCTCCAGGATGGAGGTGGGGCGATTTAGAGCTATAGTTCGAAAGAGCTACAGATGGACAAGATCCTTGAGGAGTCCATCTCTTGGATAATTTCCTTACTATGGGAGCCCAAGATTCAACAGTAGTGAGATGGACTTAGTGACAGATGATGCATTGGATTGTTTGGAGAGACTAATGCAGTAGCTGAGACCAGGAGCTGATCAACGTAGAGCAAGGTTGGCAGTGGTGCAGTTGGCACAATGCAAAAGTCAGCTGCAGCGCAGAATATTCACAGGGTTAGAGACTAGAGCAGTAAGATTCCAACATTCATGGCATTATGCTAAGTTCAGTTAATTTTGGATGTTTTTCAGTTGCTTCTCTCAATAATTGAGTTACAGTATGGATGCAGTGTTAGCAGTGGCAGTGCTAGCAGCGTGGCATGATGCAACATATTGAGAGGGAGCTGTAGTACAGATGCAGCAGTGGCAGTGGCAGTGTCATGGGCAGCAATACAGTAGCAGCAACAACATAGTGTTGGTGGTAGCAACAATGCAGAAAGGGGGTGCTTCAGAAGTAGAGTAGCATGTAGTTGGGCATTGTTGCTAGAGCACTTTCCTCGCTAAGAGGGAGTGTTAGTTTTTGGTAGCATCGGAAATGCTCTAGCCTTGAAATTTGGTGGAGAGGCTAAGGCATATGAGTTCTAAAGAACCCAGAAACTGTTTGGTGAAATTCCACCTGGATTGTATTTTATTAAAATAATTAATATTTTTAATGGGCTTCCGAAGTCTAAACTTAGGAAAATTAAAATATTAATGGGTATTAATAAAAATATGGGCGAGAATGATCTAGAAGGGAGATCAAGTCATATTTTAATCTTAGCCGTTGATTAGAGACTTTATCTCGGTCGTTGAAGTCTCAACAGGAAAAGTATAAAATGGAGGCTTGGGGTTCATTTGGAAACACACACGGAGAGAACAAATTGATCAAGAATTCGATTCCTAGGGTAGGGTTTGCTAAGGATTTTGAATTAAGTGACCATTTTGCAACAGAGGGGCAGTGAAAATCCAGGAGAAGGACTTTCCGGAGGATACAGATAGAGAGGTGGAGAGAGCCAGTAGAGCAGAAATGCTACCTGTCACGTAGAAGCTGGAACTGCCAGAGCAACTGGGAAAGCTGACGCAAATGGCAGAAGCTGGAACTGCCGGAATAGTTAGGAAAGCTGATGCAGAGGGTAGAAGCTGGAACTGCTAGGACAACCGGGAAAGCTGACGCAGAGGGAAGAAGCTGGAACTGTCGGAACAGCTGGGAAAGCTGACACAGAGAGCAAAAGCTGGAATTGCCTGAATTCTCGGGAACTGCAGGGAATTGTCAGGAACTGCCGGAACAGCCGGGAACGCTGATGCAGAGGGTAGAAAAGGTGATACAGAAATAACTGGGGTTATCCAGTCTTGTTTTGGATCAGCCAGAATTCTTTTGGGTGAAGTGAGGTAAAACTCACTCAGATTTTCCGCTAGTATTTTGTCTGTAAAGGATTGCTAGATGAGCATCCTAGATTTGTATTCAGATATTTATCCTGCATAATAATAAAAACCTTAGAGCTGCTGCACCGGTTTTCCCGCATTGGTTTTTCTCGGGGACTATTGTGTCCAAAAATAAGTGTGTCCTATGTATCTTGTTTTTTGCTCTATTTTTTGTTTCATGAGATCAAATATTTAATTAGTGTAAGCAGCAGAATTAATTTGCTTCAGTATTCAGAAGAATAACTATGTTAATGTATATTAAAAATCAAGTAAGTGAAGTAGATTCAGATTTGCTGCAGTAGGGGTTCCTTCGAGTATAGGAATTTTCACAATCAATAGAATAGCAAGTTTATCAGCCACATCAGCACCAAAATCCTCGGACCTGGAGACAACCACTTTGACAATTTTCATTTCCCTATATTTATGTACTATTTTTGTAGAAACAAATCTAGATATTTTTCCAATATATCTAGATATATTTAGATAATTTGGGAACATTCTGTATAAATAATTTCCAATTCGAATTGTAAAGGTTTTCACCCTTGGATTAAGTTTATTTGTAGTAGAATTGCCTGTATCTAAAGTTGTCTGATATCAATAAAAGGATTTTGAATTTGTTTCAAACAACTTGTTATCTTTGTGAGTTTTCTTCATGTTATTCATTCCATTTTGTTATTTCAATGTGTATTTAGTTTTATGAAGAAATTTGAGTAAGATATAAACTGAATACCAGTCTATCTTAAATCTCCTATGAAGTTATAATCAATTAGAAAGATTAGTTTATTAGACTATTCATCTAAATAAACTCCTCTACATCAATTAATTGTCAATTCCTCAAGAATTTAGATGCATTTTTGTTGGTTAGTGAACATAGTTTACTAACATGTGTCTTATGATTATTTTAAATATTCTATCTAAGTGCTTAAAACTCATATTTCTTTGAATTCTTCATTCCAAATCTTTTAAAGCTAAAGTATTGTTTAGAAGTGAAGAAACAACCCTTTCATTGTGTTGAAGAGAAATTAGGACACAATACCTGTTTACATAAGCTTAAACATTGGTCTTCCACAAATTTAAAAAACAACCAAAATACATTAGATGCTTTGGCATAATTACCTAACCTAGAATTATCTCAAAGGACAACACCAGGGTATAAAGTTAACCATGAAATTGGGCATTGGAGACAAGAGTGCAAACCTAACCCACTCTTTTCGCCGAATCCCCCCACCAATCCATGCCCAATGACAAGTAAGGAAAATTACTCAACTATACCAATGAAAAGCCATACGTTTGGGGTCGAGAGGCCCACTATCAAACATACAATCATAACAAGTGGGCAAAGGACCACATGGCTGGCTCAGGTGGCAGAGATAATGGCACATCGAGCTATCTGGTGATTGCAAGGGGCTACAGGCTGCCGACTAAGGACCATCTAGAGAATTTTTTTCTCTTATATACACTGCCCACAGGTGGTGGGTAATAGGGTCCTTTGAACTGCATCAAATCAATATATAGACTAACCACAAATCAAATTATTTCACTTCCTATCAAGCACTTCGACCTCGAGGAATTATTATAGAGATAAGACTTAAATTTCAATGCAAAAGTCACAACAAACCTTATTTTTCAAGTGACAATCTTTGGATTTGTATCCTTGCTAGTTTGAAAATAATACTTCATTTTCATGCCTTAATGTCATTTGAGCAAGTGTAACATGTTGTGCAAACCTTGTCAGTCGATGCAAAACATTCTGCCTTCTTGTAGATGAAATCAATATGTATCAAAAAGACAAATCAAAGGAGTAGGCCTTCTTGCTCTTCATCTAAAGTGGATGGATTTTTTTGTTAATTTGGCAGCTCAGTGACAAATTCCAACCATTGGTCTAAACTCCTCTTTCTGAGAGGACCAAAATTGACTTTGAAGCACTCAATTTGGACAAGTGAAAGTATATTTTTGAAGTGAATTACACAAAGTGTAAATTGATCAGGTCGGCCTAAGAGGTTAATTAGCCCTCCTGCATTGCCTCTAAATTGAGGTCACATCATGCTCATTTGGAGATACATCAACACACAATATTCTCTCTTATTGGGTTCGATCTATCTGAAGGTGTAGGGCTTCTCTCACACTTGCGAAGGAGAAAGAGGACAAAAATCACAGGTGGCTGAAATCTAAAGTTGATTGGAACTTTGACTAGCATTGACTTTGACTTTCTGGGGTAAATGTTGGTTCGATCTTTTTGGCATCTTTCTGATTCGGCAGGCTGCACTTTTTGGCACAAAAACTGAGGAAGTCTGGGCACTTTGAGCACAAACCTATTGTAGATTTTGACCGCAGGCTACATCATTGTTTTGACCAAGTTTCACCACTCAAATTTGGACTGTTTTGACTTCTGGTTGACCAGTAAAGAAGATTGAATTCATTGACCTTGACCGAGCTCTTGGAGGACTATTTTGTTAACTAGTTAGGGCACACATTGCTGTCGTTGATTGCTGTTGACTTGGACAGATTTGCACAATAGTTGACTTTTGTTGACTCTCTTTCTCTTGTCTCTATTTTGGATGAATTGCATGGCATATTGACTTGGTTGGATATTGGATATTGGTTTTTGGAGATTGGATAGTCAAAGCTTGACTTTGACTCTTGGATGATGTACTCTCTCTACTAAACATTTGAAGAGAATATACTAGAAGAAGAATTGCAAAGAGTTTTCCCCCTTGTGTGGGGTTTTTCCCTAGTCATTGACCAAATATTGTGTCTCTTGTCTCTTGGCTGTCTTTCATTGTGCACATTGTATAATTGTTCTATCTACTATTGCTCTACTCTGGTTAATTGAAGAAGTGAAAATTGTAATTTGGATGATATTGGAAATTGTTGAAGTAATAGTTGCAACATAAAACAATTCTTGATCAGAAATTAACATGGTTTTAGAGCTAAGGTGAAGACAAGCCCAACATACATAGAGCAAGAGCATCCATCTTCTAGCAGCTGATTGAAAAGTTATTTTTGATTTGCTAAAAAATGTTTACCTCATACTTCAAGGATAATGGAAAGCTAGCTGATGCATCTAACTTTGTAGCTTGGAAGACTAGGATTAATGTCACCTTAGATGAGTATGATTTCTTGGAATACGTGGAAGGAAAGATTTCAACGCCTCTAGAAAATGCTCCCCAAGCTGTCAAGTCCAAGTACAAGAAAGGTGGGATTAAAGCTAAGAAGATCATTATTGATTCTTTAAGAGATCGTCCACTTGTTTATATATCGTCTTTGAAGACCTCCAAAGAAATGTACGATAAGATTATTGACATGTATGAAGTGAACAATTGGAGCCACATTATGGATTTGAAAAACCAACTCAAGGAATCTAAGATGCACAAAGGAGAGACTATACAATCATTCTTCATGAGAATAACTGAAATTAGGGATCAACTATGCACTGCTAAAGAAATTATACCTGACAGGGAATTGGTGATGACTGCCCTTAGTGGTCTTCCTTCATCATGGGACATGTTCATTACTTCTATTGACAATAGAGAAAGGGTCCCTACTTTTAATGAGCTACTTGCTATATGCAATCGAGAGGAAAGAATTATGATATCTAGGGGGAGAATTCAAAGGCCAAATGAGGGAGAGCCTTAAGCCTTCGTTTCTCAAGGAAAGAAGAAGAACGAGGAGAAAGGAAAGGGAAAACCATCTAATGCAAGAGGACCTCCTCAAGCCAACCGAGACTCCAAAGACTCAAGAAGATGAGATAAAGATGTTGAATGCTACAATTGTCATTGGAAAGCTCACTATACTTGAGATTGCCCTAAGAAGACGGATGCTCCAAGAAGAAACACTTCAAGGTCCTACAACAATAATCGTGGCTACAAAAACAACATGTCATATGATAGAAGAGATGGAAGAAGTAATGATAGAAGAAGAAGAGACTCTCTCGATGATCATGAAGAAGGCTATCGTCCACAAAAGAGGTCAAGAAATTCCAGGTATGAAAGTAATGCTACTAATCATTTTGAGTGTATCCTTATTTCTGCACTTTCTAGTTCCTATCCTCTAGATAATTGGGATAGTTGGTTGGTTGATAGTGGGACCCCTCATCATTTCTCTAGGTATAAGGAAGTTCTCTCTAATTTAATACAGAAGGAGTCAAGTTTGAAGATTATTCTTGGAGATAACTCCCCTCAACCCGTTAAAGGCTTTGGGTCTGTTAAATTTCACTTGGACTCTGGGGAATGTATTTTGCTTCATGATGTGATGTATGTGTTGCGATCATAGTTGCACGAAGCGCCCCCCCGGTTCCAAGCCCCGAAGCGTGTCCCGTACGGAAGCGCCTAGGAAGCTTGGCTGGAATTCGGAAGCGCCGCTTCGGCATTTTTAGACGCTTCCTAGAAATTTGGAAGCGCTGTACGGAAGCGCCGCTTCCGAAGTGTGCTTCGTACGACGCTTCGGGCATCGGAAGCGTGGCGCTTGGGGGTGGGTCCACCTTGGGTTAGGGTGACGAATGAAGGCAAAAAAAAATATAAATATAGTAGATGCTCCCTCATGGTAATGTTAAATTCTTAAAGTAAAAATGGCATTCTCCTTTATTTTTCATTTTCATCCTTTTACTTAAATTTTTAACATTACCATGAAATGACTTAGGATGTTTGAGAGTGGTTCCAGCCTCATTGGACTTCATATGGAGAAAATAGAATTTCATATTCTATTCAAAATTCAGCAGACTTAATAGTTTTCAAGAATTTAGTATCAATGGGATTGTGGCATTTCATTAGATTATATCAAGTATGAAGGTATGCGATTAGCATTTAATCAAGAGCACCAAGCCCTATATGTACCCTAGTGTTGGTGGTGTTAATTATTGAACTACTTTGTCACGCGGCACGACCTTAGCAAAAATTACCTTTCAATCAAGTCAAAATCATCGATCAAGCATGTTAAGCTTTTTCTACCATATTTTAAGTCTTGAATTAGGTAGTTTGATCAAAATTGGGCAATGTTGACTAATATCCCTAGATAATCGAGCTAGAGGCAAAGGCTAGACAAGAGGAGAAGAATCTAGATTCTAGATGGTTGATGCTCGAATAATTAATCATTAATGTACAATGGATGTTAT
>APFE031513575.1:81543-201789 GCA_000404065.3 Pinus taeda
CTTCACTTCCTAGATTTTTGGAAAATGACGCTTCGGCGTCCCCGCTTCCAAAAAACGCTTCCGCTTCGTGCAACATTGATTGCGATTGAAGAAGAATTTGGTATCTATATTTTCTTTGGAAGACAAAGGAATGAGGGTTTCTTTCATCAAAGGAAAAGTACTTGCTTGGCCTGTTGGATCCTCTATGAGAGATGCTTTCACATGTTGATTTCTGGTAGCATCGGATGTGCTCTAAGTCTCAAATTTTGTAGGGAGGCTTAGACACATGCATTCTCCAATACCTAGAAACCGTTTTGGGAAATTCCACCTGGAGACGGTTTAATTAAAATAATTAATTATTTTTAATGGGACCCTAAATCTAAACTTAGGAAATTAAAATAATTAATAGGTATTAATCTAAACTGTGGGTGTAACTTCTAGAAGAAGACGAGGATCAATCCAAAATGACCTAAGCCATTGATTAGAAGTTAATCTGGGCTGTTGGTTGTTCAATAGAAAGATATAAGAAGAGGCTTGAGGGGCACTTGGAAAACATACACACAGAGAAGATCGGAAGTTCGATTTTCTGAAGCAGAGCACCTACCAGAGAGAAATTTGATTGTGATCTTTTGCAGTGAGGGGCAGGGATAGTCTCCGAAGGGAAATCTTTCCTAGTCGAAGAATACTCAATAGAGAAGAGAGAGAGATCCAACAGAGGCAGCGCAGAGCCAGAGAGGTTGACGCAGGGCCACGCAGAGGCAGTGTAGGATGATGCAGAGGCAACACAGAAGCCTTGAGGGAGTCTGAAATTTGCTGGAGGGTTCGATTTCTGTAGTTGGAAGCCGGGGTGTGAGACCGGGAGGGTAGAAGTCAGAATCTCAGAGGAAAATCGATTAGCCAGGAAGAGTGACGTAGATCCTAGACAATGTGATGCTGGGCTAACACAGACACTACGTATAGGCATCGTAGAGGTAGCCAGGCTCTATTCATTTAAGGGCTGGATCAACTAGGACTTCTAGTGATAGTGTGAGGTAATCTCACAAATCTCTCTGTCAGTGATATTCTATGTAACTGGATTGTTGAGAAGGCATCCAAAGATTGTATTAAGAAATTACTACTGCATAATAATAAAACCCTTGGCTGTTGCACCGATTTTCCCGCATTGGGTTTTGTTGGGGACATCTGTCCAAAAATTTCTGTGTAGATGTGTTGTATCTCTTTCTTGTTCAGTTTCTTGTTTCTGCTTATAATTTAAATGGTGTATATTGCAATGTATTAGTTTCGATATTTACTGTAGGAAACAATAAGTAACTTGATTCAGAAATAAACAAGTAGGAGAAACTTAATCAGTTGTTGTAGTAGAAATTTGGGCATCCAAAATTTCACATCACATTGGGATCTAGATTTGAAGGACTCTATAATGTCATTGGAAAACCTCTTCTAGCAATGGTCCATGATACAATCATTAAAGTGAGTTGTGGCATCGAAGATTGACCCATCTCCAGTATGAAGCACTTTTGAAATTGAAGTTGGTCTTTGGGATTCCTAATGTTCAAGCTCAACATGATGGAGCATGTCCAAGGTGTGCCATAGAAAAGAAGACAAGGGGACCATTCCCCTTTAGCGACAAAAAGACGAAAGACATCCTCCATCTCATTGATTCTAATATATGTCGACCGATGCCTATACATTCACTTGGTGGCCATGTCTACTATATTACCTTCATCGGCGATTTCTCAAGAGAAACATGGATATATCACTTGAAGCACAAGGATGAGACCTTCGACACATTCAAGGACTTCAAGGCTTTGGTTGAAAATCAAACAGGGAAGAAAATCAAGATCTTCAAGTCTGAGAACAATGGGGAATACATTTCAAATGAATTCATAGACTTTTGCAGGAAAGAAGGTATCAAGGAGACTATTGTGCCCTATAATTTCGAACAAAATGGAGTGGTTGAGAGAAAGAACAGGTTTATTGTAGAAGCTGCCTGAGCTATTCTCCATGATCAAAAGCTACCGAAGTTCCTTTGGGGTAAAGAAACAAATACAACGATATATATTCAAAATAGGGTTCCTCATTAAGCATTGGACAACAAAACTCCCGAGGAAGTATTCATTGGTGTTAAGCGTGAGGTTGGTCATCTTCGAATATTTCGCTGCCCTGTATATTTCCATGTGCCGAAAGACAAAAGAAACAAGCTGGAAGCCACTGGAAGGAAAGGTATGTTTGTTGGATATTGTGAAGATTCTAAAGCATTTAGAATATATATTATTGGTCAAAGGAAGGTTGAAAATAGCAGGGTTGTAACATTCGATGAAGACACTGCCCTTGGAATAGCAAGGGACCTTCCTCCGCCTCCTCCTATTTAGAAGAATGATGATATGGATTTTCTAGAAGGTTCCTTTGTCCCTGGATCGGAAATAGACATTGTTAATGATCCCATGGAGCCCATAGACCCCTTGGATCCTCCTACATGTGATCCTCCTGCCAGGAAGAGGCCACTTTGACTTTGTGACACATTACATGATGCCAAGAGACACATTCTCGCCAAAGGGACCTTTAGAGAAAGCAAGAAGCCGTGTAGGTACTAGGGATATGTTGTAGCAATGAACAATATGATTCAAGCCGAGCCTCCCACCTTTGAAAAAGTTGTTAAAGAACAAGTCTAGAAGGATGCTATGGTCAAAGAATATGAATCTATTAAGAAGAACGACGTATGGGATGTTGTATTGAGACCAAAGGGGAAATTTATGGTGACTTCAAAATGGCTCTACAAAATCAAGCATGGGGCTGAGGGAAGCATAAAAAATACAAGGTAAGGTTCATAGCCCGAGGGTTCTCTCAGAAAGATGGAGAAGATTATGATGATTTATTTGCTCCAGTTGCTTGCTACACCACCGTTCGATCCATTGTTGGACTTGGAACTAGTCAGGGATGGACTCTTCACCAAATAAATGTAAAGACTGCTTTCTTGTATTGTTTGCTTCAAAAAAAAGTATATGTTGAGCAACCTCTAGGATTTGAATTTCATGACCGAAAGACCCATGTGTGCTGAGCCCTCTATTGATTGAGGCAAGCCCCTTGTTCTTGGTATGCCCATATTGACAACTACTTGATGAAGCTAGGATTCACAAGGAGTAGTGCCGATCCAAATTTGTACTTCAAAGTGGTCCAAGGTATACCTCTCATTTTGGTATTATATGTTGATGACTTATTCTGGTAGGTGCAAACCCTTTCATTCTTGAATGTAAGAGGAAGTTGGCTACTGAATTCACGATGAAAGATGTTGGTTTGATGCGCTATTTCTTGGAGCTAGAAGTACGACAAAGACTGGCCAAGATTTTCCTTTCACAAGGGAAATATGTTGTGAAATTGCTTGAGAGATTTGGCATGGTTGAATGCAAGTCCTTGCCTACACCTATGGAGATGAATTTCAAGAAGCTATGTGAAGAAGTTGTTGGACCAGACCTAGAAAATCCTTCTAAGTATAGACAATTGGTTGTGCTCTGATGTTACTCGTGAACACTCACCCTGACATATGTTTCGTATTTAACACTTTGAGCCAGGTTTTGATTGAGCCTCACCATGTACATTGGGTTGTTGCCAAGCATGTATTGAGATATCTACATGGGACTATTAACCTTGGACTGAGATATGCCGCTGAAGATGTTAGATTACATGGATATACAGATGCAGATTGGGCTGGTAGTGTTGTCGACAGGAAGAGTACTTCCAGATGCTGTTTTAGTCTAGGATTTGCCATGATATCATGGATGAGCAGGAAACAAAAGTCTGTGTCCCTTAGCATAGCTGAGGTCGAGGATATTGCAACAAACCTAGCAAGTTGTGAAGCAATTTGGTCGAGGAAGCTCTTTGGAGAGCTATTTCAGTAGGTTCTAGACATGACAATTATCTATCGCGACAACAAGAGTGAGATTCGTTTGTCAGACAATTCTTTGTTCCATGACATGTCCAAGTATATTGAGACCAAATACTATTACATTCGAGACATGGTGCAGAGAGGAGCCATGAGACTCCTTCACATTTTGATAGATGAGAAGATAGCCGATATGCTCACCAAGGCTTTGCTGAAAGGGAAGTTCTTGGTCTTTAGAAAGCAACTTCGAATGGTTGAGATGACCCTTTTGGATAATGGTCCTGGTTGATCAAGAACACTGAGCAATGCTCTTCTTTCCTGGTTGAGCTCCTAAGGTGAGAAATGGAGCTGGCGAGCTCCTGGGAATGAGAGACCTTTGAGCGATAGGATGTAGAAATCTGAGATCTCCCCTAGTCAAACTATACCCTAGTTAGCTTCCTGCCCACTCTGTTGGATAACCTCCCCATCTGGCCAATGGGATGAAGGACTTGGGATAGAGTGTGATCCCTACCCCTTGCAGTAGGTGGATCTCACCCAAGTTGGTGAATGTAAGTGTTCTACCATCAGAGTCTTTAGGGTTAAGATGGATGATCAAGGACAATAGGGTAGAGTGTGATGCTTACCATCAGTAAGTTGATCTCACCTATTGTTAGGGACCGTGGGATAAAGTGTGATCCCTTCGCATTGGGGTAGGTTGATCTCATCCTTGCAACAATTCTTCTTCTTTAGATTCGAGTGTTCAGCATGAGGTGAGCAGAGATAGGCAGATATGAGTAGGGATGCATGATGGGGTTGGAATTTCTCCCTAGCTGAGAGGGAGTGTTGATTTGGTAGCTCAGTGACAAATTTCAACCATTGGACTAAACTACTCTTATCGAGAGGACCAAAATTGACTTTTGAAGCCCTCAATTTGGACAAGGGAAAGTATATTTTTGAAGTGAAGCCCACAAAGAGTAAATTGCTCAGGTTGGCCTAAGAGGCTAATTAGCCCTCCTCTAATGCCTATAAATCATGGTCACCTCATGCTTGTTGATTTCTGGTAGCATCAAATGTGCTCTAAGTCTCAAAATTTGCAGGGAGGCTTAGACACATGTATTCTCCAATACCTAGAAATTGTTTTGGGAAATTCCACTCGGAGACAGTTTCTATTAAAATAATTAATTATTTTTAATGGGACCCTAAGTCTAAACTTAGGGAATTAAAATAATTAAAGAGTATTAATTTAAACTGTGGGTGTAACTTCTAGAAGAAGGTGAATATCTAGTCAATATGATCCTAGCCATTGGTTAGAATCTAATCTGGGCCGTTGATTGATCAACGAGAGGATTATAAGAGAAGGCTTGATGGGCACTTGGAGAACACACAAAGAACGTTCAGAAGATCGAATTTCTGAAGTAGAGCAATTGTCGGTAAGAAATTTGAAGTGATCTTTTGCAGTGATGGGTAGGGATACTATCCAAAGGGAAACCTTTCCCGGTCAGAGAATACTCACTAGAGAAGGTAGAGGGAGATCCAGCAGTGGTAGCGCAGAGCCAGAGGGGGTGACACAAAGCCACACAGGGCCATGCAAAGGCAACGTAGAGCCACACAAAGGCAATGCAGAGCCATGCAAAGGCAGTGCAAAAGCCGAGAGGAAGACAGAAAATTTGCTGAGGGAATCAATTGCAGAAGCTGGGAGTCAGGGTGTGAGACCGGAAGGTAGAAATCGAAGTTCCTAGACAACAAATTGATTTGCTGGAGGAGTGACGCTATCCCCACAGGGTTTGACGTTGGGCTGATGTAGAGACTGCGCAGAGGTAGTGCAAAGGCAACCATGGGTGGTCATTCAGGGGATGGATCAACCAGGATTTCTGGTGATAGTGTAAGGTAATCTCACAGATCTCTTTGTTAGTGATATTCTCTGTAACTGGATTGCCGAGAAGGCATCTAGAAGTTGTATTCAGAAATTACTAATGCATAATAATAAAATCCTCAGAGCTGCTGCACCAGTTTTCCTGCATTGGGTTTTTTCGGGGACATTTGTCCAAAAATAATTGTGTAGACATGTGTTGTATCTCTTTCTTGTTCAGTCAAAAAAATCTTGTTTCGACATATTATTTTTTAAAATAGTGAATGTTGCAGTTGTATTTACTTTGATATTTATCGTAAAACACAGTGAATCACTTGTATGGATTAACAAGTAGAAGTAACATCAGTTTGCTACAGTAGGGATTCCGGGTTTAGGAATTTTCACAATGCTCATTTGGAGACACATCAACACACAATCTTCTCTCTCTTCTTGGGTTCAACCTATCTAAAATTGCAGGGCTTCTCTCACACGTCCAATGGAGAAAGAGGACGAAATCACAAGTGGCCGAAATTTGAAGCTGACTGCAACTTTGACCAGCGTTGACCTGTGTTGACTTGAATTTGTTGGGTGAATATTGGTTCAATCTTTTGGACATCTTTTTGATTGGGCAGGCCACACTCTTTGGCACAAAAACCGAGGAAGTCTAGGCACTTTGACCGCAACCCTATTGCAGATGTTGACTGCAGCCTACATCACTGTTTTGACCAAGTTTTTCTGCTCATATTTGGATTGTTTTGACTTCTAGCTGACCAACAAAGGTCAAATTCATTGACCTTTGACCGAGCTCTTAGAGGACTATTTTGTTGACTGGTCAGGGCACATATTGCTGTTGTTGACTTGGACAGATTTGCACAAGAGTTGACTTGTGTTGACTCTCTCTCTCTCTCTCTTGTCTCTATTTTGGATGAATTGCATGGCATATTGACTTGGTTGGATATTGGATATTGGTTTTTGGAGATTTGATAGTCAAAGCTTGACTTTGACTCTTGGATGATGTACTCCCTTGGCTGGACATTTGAAGACAATCTAATAGAAGAATAATTGCAAAGGGTTTTCTCCCTTGTCATTGACCAAATGTTGTGTCTCTTGTCTCTTGGCTGTCTTCCATTGTGCACATTGTATAATTGTTCTATCTACTATTGCTCTACTTTGGTTAATTGAAGAAGTGAAAATTGTAATTTGGATGCTATTGGAAATTGTTGAAGTAAGAGTTGTAGCATAGAACAATTTTTGATGAAAAATTAACATTTTTGAGGTATGAGGCTTCTTTGGTATTCATAGATTCAGGCCAGAATCCATAGATCTTCTTATTGTAGAAAAATCTGAGAATTTTGGATTGGCTTGTCTATTGGTGTATACTTTGCAAGCTGACCCTTTTTTGATCAACAAGAACTAGATCTACGGCTGATGTGATTTAAACACTTTACTGAGATAAACACCTCGATCTTGAATTGAGTGTTTTGGTCCCTCCTGGCTAGACATATCTATAAAGGAGACTTCTCCTTACAAGCTGCAAGATCATGTCATTCAGATCAGTACCAAAGAGAAAAACACAGGAGAATGCTTAGAGTTTAGCTGCCATGCAAGAAAGTAAAGCCATAGAGGTTCGATGTTGAACCACAGAGTGCAAAAGACATTCTCCTTTAGGACTACATTTCTCACCTTAGCTTTGATACCATGTTGAAAAAAACATTTCTTATCTACAGATAATTTCTTGTGATATTATTTACCATTAGTTTAGCTTAATCAATTTCATCAAGCAATTATACATCAGAAATTCAACTAAAAATAGTGATAAGAAAGTAGAGATCACAATGCACAATAACAAGAGACACCAATGTTTATGTCAAAGAGCAGGGGAAAACCCCACAAAGGGGAAAACACAATCAATCCTTTCCTTAGAGGTATCCTTGAACAGTACATCAAGACATGGATAATACTAACCACAAGATGTCTTCCACAAGTGCCTAGTCTCCAATGTAAATGTCTGCAATGTCAACAAGCTGTCCAATAGAGTGTCTAACGAGTTCGCCATCTAGAGGCTAATCCTCTCACCATACCACAAAAGACAAGGCTCAGATAATAGATCTCTTGAAGTTTAGACCTTGAATAGAATCACAATCAGATTAGAGATCAGATCTAGGTTTAGTGTTGAGAAATCTAAAGGGTTGCAACTAAGATGATTTCTTTTCAATTTGATAATTGCATGTGATGTATTTTTAATTTTCTTGATTATTAGCTTCTTCTCTTATTATTATGTTGTTCTTATCATCAAACAACTACCAAAACAAGAAGATCAACAGCAAGAACATAGGATGTAGGCTGCAAACTAGGGCCAAAACCTCTCCAGTATAGAGGAAAACCCACAAATCTCTTCTCTTCTTATAGATTCTTCAAATGACGAATTCCAAGACCTCTAGACCAAGACCAATACCCTTCCAAGACCAACTCTGACCACCTTGTTGATGTGCTTCGTTTGTCTAAGTCTGACCACCTTGATGATATGCCTCGTCTGTCCAAGTCAAACCAAGTCAACTCTCTTGTAGTTGCACAACTTCGACCCCTAGCCACAAAATTTTGGCTTCCAGTGCAGGTCTGAAATTTTTGGCCCCTACAACAGTCACTGCTTCCACACGTGTGAGCAATTTCAGGGCTTCCAATGCTTCCTTTGACCTTCGCTTGGGTTCCTCCTTCTTCTAGGGCTTGTAGGTGACCTAATAGGCCTTCCTTCATCCTTCTTTCTGCAATTTCTTCAACTTCGACTTTGCAACATCAAAACCCTAGCCTTCCTTCTTCGCACATGAGAGAGAGAGAGAGAAATAACTCAAACCTTCGTCGTTCGTCCTTCTTCCTTTTTCTCTAGCCTTCTTCTACTTCTCCTTCGCTAAGATGATGAGAAGTTGAGTGAGTGTCCATAGGAGGTTGAGTTCCCTCCTATATATAGGCTTCCAAGGAGGACGACATGCCCTAATGAGGCTGACTTCTTAGCTGCCATGCCAACATGGTCTTGGAGGGTATTTTGACACTTTTAAATACAAAAATAATTATTTTTACATGTTACAATGTGCTCGATGGGGTCTTCTTCATATGACAATGACTCTTTTGTCTCCTTGACCCTAGGACAAACCCTAGAAACAATCAAGGGGTGCTTGACCTCTAAATAAAAGACCTTGACCATGAAACCTGTGCTACAAAAATAACAATAATAATTTTTTTTCTTTCTTTTTACAACATACAAGAATGAAAAGTGCATTTCATATTTATGAAGATTGAACCTAGTTACACATTTCAACATTTAGATCATAGCCTAGTCTGAGTCAGGAACAGAGCAGACTTTTGATAATGAGCAAATCTTGGTCTCCAAAATTCAGATCACAAGTATAGTAATCAAATCTCGCTCACCAGACTTCAGATCACAAGTATGATAATCAAATGTTAGTCACCAGACTTCAGATCACAAGTATAGCAAGCAGATTTCTAACCTTTGACTTTAGATCATAAGTATAATTAGCAGATCTTGAACCTTTGACTTCAGATCATAAGTATAATGAGCAAATCTCGAACCTCTAACTTCAGATCATAAGTATAATGAGCAGATCTCCAATCATTGATTTGAGATCATTAATGTAGTGAGCAGATCTACAGATCTCAAACCACTTCACATAGGAGAGGAGATGAGTAAGGTATGTGTGTTTGAATTGCATCCCAAGGAGACTGAATTAACCTCTCTATATAGTCATCATGTGATTCGAATGAGTGAATTTCTAGGCAAGCCAACTAGCCATCATGTGATTCGAATGAGAGAGTTTCAAGGCAAGCCAAATAGCCATCATGTGATCAGAATGAGAGAGTTTCAAGGCAAGCAAACTTGCCGTCATGTGAGTTTCTAGGCAAGTTGAGTTGATCATCTAGAAGAGCCAGCCTAGCACTTGTGGAGCCACTTGAAATTATAATAAATAATAATTTTGTTTTTCTTAGATACAAAGAAAATAAATAATTTTATGAACACTGACCATAGCTACAATTTCAACACTAATTTCTATACCAAAAGTAGCATCAATATCCCACACTCTTGTTAAAGATTCCCCCCTACAGGACTTGTCCAACACTAGAATGTGTCTTCTTGATGGTAGCTAAGGGCGAGGTGAAGGCTTTGGGCTAGATCTCCCCTACCATGTGACTATCTGACCCTCAATAGATCGTTATGACAACTTTGCGATAACCAAATAATACCTGCAAATTATTCTATTAAACACAATGTATAGGCTAAAGCTAAGAAAAGAAGGAATAGAAAACTCAACCCAATAACACAATTGTTTGCTGTGAAAATTTGGAAGCCCAAATTTCTACTATAGCAACTGATTACGTTTCTACTATTTTTTAATTACTGAACAAAATTATTTACTGTTTCCTATGGTAAACACCAAAACTAATACACTGTAACCTTCACCATTTAAATAAAATGCGGAAACAAGAAACTGAACAAGAAAGAAATACACAACACATCTACATAGTTATTTTTGGACAAATGTCCTTGGAAAAACCCAATGCGGGAAAACGATGCAACAAATTTACGGATCCCCTCTGGGCTTCTGCGTGGCCCTACGTTAACCTCTCTAGTTTTGCGCTACCTATGCTGGATCTCTCTCTGCCTTCTCTGCTAAGTATTCTCTGGCCCAACAAAACTCCTCACCGGATATTATCCCTGCCCCTCACTGCAAAAGATCACTTCGAATTCTCTTCCTGACAACAACTGTGATTTAGAAATTCGATCTTCTGATCTTCACTCGATGTATTTTCCAAATGCCCCTCAAGCCTCCTCTTATAGTCCTTCTGGTGAGAACCAACGACCCAGATTAGATCCTAATCAATGGCTCAGATCATTTTGGCTTGATCCTCGTCTTCTTCTAGAAGTTTCACCCATAGTTAGATTAAGACCCTTCAATTATTTTAATTTCCTAAGTTTAGACTTAGGCACCCATTAAAAATAATTAATTATTTTAATAAAATTGTCTCTGGGTGGAATTTCCCAAAACGATTTCTGGGTATTGTGGAATGCACGTGTCTAAACCTCCCTGCAAATTTAGAGGCGTAGAGCACATCCGATGCTACCATAAATCAACACTCCCTCTTAATGAGGAATGTTCTCTAGTAATACAACCTACTGAAGCATTTCTTTGACTTTGAAACATCTCCCTCTATGCTGCTAATGTCTGACATTGCTGCCCACCAACTACTGCGCAAATGCTACATCTGTACTGCTGCTAACACTGCCTTTGCGAGCACTACATCTGTGTTGCAACTCCCTCTCAAGTTCTTTATCCGTGTTGCTGCTGGCACTGCCAGTGCCAACACTGCATCTACACTACAACCTTCTCCAATAGCTGTTGCTATTGCATCAACAACGGAAAAACGTCCAAAATTGCTGAACAGGTGTTCAGTATGATGCATCTATTGCTGGATTTTTGACCACTGCTAGTCTTTGCATTGACCCTCTGAAGCCTCTACGTTGTTGTTGACTTTGCACTGTGCCATCTGCGTTGTTGCCAAATCTAGCTGTGTGTTTCTCAGTCTCTGGAGCTCCTAGCCACTGCAATTGTCACTTCGACACTCCTCTGCATCAACTGACACTGGTCCATCTTGCTACTTCTGATTTGGGCTCCAGTAGTAAGGTATTGATCCAAGAGGTGGACTCCTCAAGGATCCTGTCCATCTGTAGTTATTAACTTATTTCGAACTACAGCTCTATATCACCCCACCTCTGGGCAATCATGGCAAACTCCTCCTCCTCGGTTTGTGCAGATGCAACCTTCGGATCATGCTTCTCGTCACTGCCCTTATTCTTGAGAGGACACTGCATAGCGTAGTGACCAAGGTCACCACATCGCAAGCACTTGATCTTCAAAACATCTTTCTTCTTTTCTACTGCTCCTGCTGCACCTTAGATGTGAGGGCTGCATTACCCTCCTCCTCCTTGGGCTTCGTCTCACTGCTGTTGTTGCTACTGTCAAGTTCGCACTTGACTAAGTCTCTCCTCATCTCTTCCTGCTGAAGAGCAACCCACATCCCTTCCCAGTCTGGCAATTTCTCCTTGCCCAGGATGCTCTGGACAAATACTTGCCACTCTTCTGAAACTCAGTTCAGGGCCAGCTTCACCATCTCAGTAGGCTGAGGTGTTGACCCCACAACCTATGTCACATGGTTCGGGTTCGAATTCGAGTTTGACAACGATTAAGTTCGATTCGATTTCGAATTTTCCAATGAGATTTGTATGAGGTTAGACATTAAGTTCGACTATACATATTTTTCAAGATATATATAGATATATATATATTAATATATATATATATAATATATATATATATATATATATATATGACATAAAATAATAAAAAATCCAAATCAATCAATAAAGCTATATGAGTAGCAGTGAGCACCCACGAGCCACAAATCACGACCACTATTCACTTCACACATTCGGTGACGGCGACAAGCGACATTTAGAACTTGAATTTAGGAAATTGCGGACAATACAACACACAACGACAACATTGAGCACAATACAGTGAGTACACTCAAACTGAAGTTGGCTTGTGAAAATCTATTGACAACCATGGTAAATAAACCCAAACAGTGGCCACCACAGGAAACTAAGTGCTAGTAAGTGAAACAAGAGAAAACCATGTGTTGCCCATGGTTTTTTTCATAAACCTTAAAACAATTGACAAAAACAACTCGAACGACATTTTTTTTTTTAAATTTCGGCTTCAGGTTCGAGTTCGTTGAGGTTTGACTATCAGGTTCGCTGAACCTGAACAATTTTTTTTTTGGGTTCGCCGAATTTCAAACCTCAAAGTTCAAATTCGGTGAACCCTGTGACATAGCCCACGGCTGCCAACTCGTCATAGGTCTCCTGAAGGTTTGCAAGGAATGAATCAATGCGTTTCCCCCTTTTCATCTGCATGGATCTCATCTTCTGCTCTAAGTACATCTTTCGTTGCTCGAAAGATCCCTCATATAGCGTGGGCAAGGCATCCATCCCACATCTCCTTGGAAATCCCTTTGCGTGAGATGTGACATACTACATGATCCTTCACTCCGTCGAGGATCATTCGCTTGGCCTTCACCATCTCTCCCTTATACTTCTTTAGCGGATCTGGATCCACAGTCTCAGCTACCACACTGTCGACGTAGATCTTGAGAAGATGTTCATCCAGAAGGCATGACATCCTGGCCTTCCAGATCACATAGTTGGATGCATCATCCAACCGATCCTGATCTCTCAACCCACTTGCTGCCATCTCTGCCAATAAAAAAAGGTCGAATGACCTCCTCTCTCCTTTGCGTTGTTGCTGGGATAGCCTACGCACTGCCTACTGAAGTTAGTAGATCTATTGCCCCTTGTTGCTGCTCAACAAATGAGAATTCGAATTCCTTGGCTAGGAATTCTCTGAGGAAGAAATTCCCTTAGATGTCTCTCTTCTTCCTTTTGATGTCTTTCTGCCCAGCAACTGCTTCTAGAAACTGCGTCACACCAGAAACCCCTCTTCGTTGAAGCTGCTGTGTTGCTCCTTTTGACATTGACAAATTCAATCTGGAAATCCTACCTCTCTGTCGACTCACTCAGAGAGAGATTTTCCACGAAGATCTTGCCCTCCTGGCCTGCACTGCACAACGCTCTGGGGATTCGATTTGTTGCCTATGCGGCACTTCGACTTCCCTTCTTCCTTCAACGCTGGGCTCTTCCAACTCTGTTCTCTTGTATCCCCTGCAACTTTGATACCATGTGAAATTTTGGAAGCCCAAATTTATACTTCAACAACTGATTACATTTCTTCTATTTGTTAATTACTGAACAAAATTATTTACTGTTTCCTATAGTAAACAATGAAACTAATACATTGCAGGCTTCATCATTTAAATAAAACGCGAAAACAAGAATCTGAACAAGAAAGAAATACACAACACATCTACATAGTTATTTTTGGACAAATGTCCTTGGAAAAACCCAATGCGGGAAGACAGGGGCAACAATTGAGGGTTTTATTATTATGCAGTAGTAATTCTAAATACAATCTTTGGATGCCCTGCTAACTATCCTGTACAGAGAATATTACTGATAGAGAGATGAGTGAGATTACTTCACACTGTCACTGGAAATCCTAGCTGATCCAACCACTGAATGGCCAACCCCTGGATGCCACTGCGCAGTCTCTATGCAATCCCTGCGTAGGCCCTGTGTCACAGCTACTGGGGTTTGTGTCACTCCTCCCGATTGATCGATTTGCGTTTGAGACTTCGACTTCTCCCCTCCTGGTCTCACAGCCCAGCTTCTGGCTTTGGAAATCGATTCTCCAGCGAATTTATGGATCCCCTTTGGGCTTCTACTATGCCTCTGTGTGGCCCTGCGTTAGCCTCTCTGGCTCTACGCTGTCTCTGCTGGATCTCTCTCTACCTTCTCTATTGAGTATTCTCCGACCCAGGAAACTCCTCACCGGATACTATCCTTGCCTCTCACTGCAAAAGATCAGTTCGAATTCTCTTCTGGCAACTGTTCTGCTTCAGCAATTCGATCTTCTAATCTTCACTGGATGTATTTTCCAAATGCCCCTCAAGCCTCCTCTTATAATCCTTTTGGTGAGAACCAACGGCCCAGATTAGATCCTAATCAATGGCTCAGATCATTTTGGCTTGATCCTCGTCTTCTTCTAGAAGTTTCACCCATAGTTCGATTAAGACCCTTTAATTATTTTAATTTTCTAAGTTTAGACTTAGGCACCCATTAAAAATAATTAATTATTTTAATAAAACTTTCTCTGGGTGGAATTTCCCAAAACGATTTCTGGGTATTGTGGAATGCATGTGTCCAAGCCTTCCTGCAAATTTTGAGGCTTAGAGCACATCCGATGCTACCAGAAATCAACATTTGCAAAATGGTTTCTTTATTGAATGACGTAAAATGATCTCACAGTCAACAATAACAACTCGATAGGAGAGACTATTTGGACTAGCCTTTTATAAAACTTTTCTTAATGGCTAGATAATGGCTAGCTAAAGGCTAGTTGTACTACTCTAGAACACAATATTTTTTAGTCATCCACATGTTGGAGGCTTAAGTGATTTTAATAAATATTACAATTACTTGGAGGTCCATATTCCCTTTGCAAACCAAAAATAAAGAATAGTAAACTTTTGAGGCCCAATGTCCAACTTGGAAAACATGACTAAATTTTTGTCCACTCATCAATATCTTGGTCCATAACACCTCAACATTCCATTTGGCTGTCCATAACTACTATGTTGAAGTTTTAACGACTAGTTTACTTGACCATCAATGAATAGTAAACTTGACTCTACCACCTTTTTGCTTGATCTTCAACACCTTGGTGAATTTGATGATTCTGCCACTTGGGTTTGCTGTAACTTGCCTTGATTTCACCTACGTCTTGCTCCAATTTTCCATATTATGCTCTAAGTTGCCACACCATCTTTGCATTTGCCGCATCATTATGCCCCCGTGCTACATCTCTAATGGCTTGAGCAACCTGGAAAATTTGAGACATGGGTTTTGTTCCTCCTTTCTTATAGGCCACTTTTGATCTAATGCATTTCCAAAACTGCTCGACAGTGCCCCCATTTTGCTACTTGGAAACTTGTAGTACTTGTTGACCAACTTTGACCAGTCATAACTTGACAATGCCTTCACTGCTTGGAAAAATTTAATGTGGCATTCATCCTCTCATCAAGTTGAACAAATTGGGACCAAGTTGACTTTTTTGCTTCTGGGACCACTTGCATTGGGAAAGATGAACTGCCTTAGGATATGTAAGATTGCCATGTTGAGAAACATTTGAGGGCACCAAGGTGAAGGCCACATATGGACTTTTTGGACACATAACTATGTTGTAAGACATAGGTGCACCCTGAGGCTAGCTGGACTGGCCCATACACTGGTGATCACCCCTACATAAGCACGCTCCACTAAAACCATGAATCCTCAAGTAAACCCATCCAAGGCCCTCAAATCCTATCTAGGAAAAATGGAGCGAGAGATGAACCCAAAGGGACCAGCCATGGTATGACCAAACATGAATTTTAGGACACATAATACAAAGCCTCACATGGTTGTTACAAGGCTTTAACTTGTGACCTTGGGCTTACATTGGTGTGAAACGTACTGCAAAAATATTTGTACCCCTGCTGAAATGGGGGGTAACATGACCTTTGTCTCTGAAAATTACCCTAACTTTGCTGCTTCTAGAAGTTACACAATCCGTGTTTCCACAGTATAAAATTAGAGGCATCCTCTAGATGATCAAACTCGTGTCTACTGGGGGTGGCCATTTCTGCAACTCTACAAGAACAAAATCAGAAAACAAATCAGTCAACACAAAATTCAGATCTGCAACTTATAGTAACTGCAGATCACCTATCACCTGTCAAACCTAGTCTTCCAATTACTGGAAGATCCTGGGAAAAAACACCCTCTCAACCCTTTTTAGGTCCAATTACCATTCGCTGGCACATCTGTGTCAACCCCTGAAGCTACTCTGGATTCACACCCTCTGAAATCCTCCAGCAGCTTTCTACTTCGGAGAGCTAGTCTCTCCATTGTCCATACACGAAGTCTGGAAGATTTCAGATACACTGCTGATACCGTGTTGGAATTCTCAGCACATGGTACCACTCGTAGAAATCTGATCTAAGTTACCTACTTAGGAACAACAGAAAACTGAAAATACTATCAATATCTGATTCTAATAGGAACTGAAACACATCAATCTGAAAATAATAGCAAGTACAGCAGATGTGAAAGTTAAATCATATCATAGTTTTTATTACTCTGAAAACAGGAAACACTGGAAGCCTCAAATCCCAACCCTATTCGCTCACTGTTCTCCACTGAACTGAATGAATAACAATAAAGACCCAGCCCCTATTTGTAGAGGAGGTTTGGGTTGTGCACTAAAATTAACCGGACATTACGGACTAGGTTAGAGTGCCCAGCCTGCATACATGCATGCGTGCACTGACCTCCTAGAGAACTGCATTTAGAGCTTTGGACTGGAGTGACATACACATGCACCTCGCTTTTACCCTCTCATGGGATCAGTGCTCTTTCTCTCTAAAACTGGACGTCCACCTATCTAGTGCTCTTTTCCTGAAACTGGAATGGGAACTCACAATTAGAAAAGTGACTCTAAAATAGAACTGAACCTAATCTGCTGAGTTTAGAACAACCAGAATAAGACAACAAGCACTATTTTAATTTCGTGACCCTCTATCTCCTTATAACTGCTGTGGTTTGTAAAGGCCTGTTTCTTCCATGCTCAAGGCGACACTTCTGCTGCACATAGGAAGTGAGCTGGGTGCTCTTCTAATGTGCCACTGCTGTTGGGGACCCTGCTGTAACCTGTTAACCCCCTTGCATGCACTCAGGTGTTGGCCACCCTAAGAGGTACTTGCTGAATTGAGAAGTGAAAACACTTACAAAGGTACAAACTTTAACAGTAACGATATTATTATCCTTGTTTATTTAGGTAATCTCATAATTAGTAATTTAGTAGTAGTACCCATGTAATTCATGAAGTTGCACAGGATCTAGAAAAAGCATTTGAGATGACAAATTTAGGTCTTCTGTATTACTGTGTTGAATATGAAGTATGGCAGAAGAGAGAGCATTTTCATCTTGCAAGCGAAGTAGTGGAGAGAATTTCTTTATTCAGAATGGCAGATTGTAAACCATCAAGAGCACTGATTGAAACAAGTTTGAAGCTATCAACAGAAGATGATCCTGGGAAGGTGGATGAAACATTGTATAGACAACTGGTATGAAGTTCAATTTAGTGATCTTTCTCCATGCCAGAAATATGTTTTGTGGTAAGTTGTGTTTCCAAGGTCATGACTTCCACAAGAATCGTAGTACAGCCCCAAAACACATGTATATAACCATGACAAAGGTATGGTGATACACTGATATGAGATGCTAAGTTAGCTTGTCCAAGACTGGAAAAGTGGACAACACAAGAGCTGGTCAAGATAGAAAGAATGAGAGAGAGCTAGCTGATGATGAAGCCAATGATGTCAAGGTCTTCTGGGTCTGATGGCCGAGGGTGAGGAGGGTGAACTGGGCATTGGCTCGCTATTGGAGTCCTCTAGAACCATTGTGGGGTTTGATGGTATGATCTTGGGGAGGATGTAGGAGCAGTAGATGCTCCTAGCATCTGAGGTTGAAAGAGAAAAACTATGAATATTAATGCTTAACATGCTCTTGGCATTTGTTGTGTGATGTAAATAGTTATCTGCTCTTTATCATTTTTCATAAGTTAGAAAGGCATTGCATGTGGAACTTGTTATTGTTGAATTTTCTAAGTCTATCCATTAGAAAATTAATCTGTATTCTGTTGGTTTATTTATTCTACTTGTTTAAATTCGAACAAGTTATTTAAAACATTTAAATACCGAAATAAACACAATACAGTCACAACATCTACAGATCAACAGTTGAAAGAAAACAAACACACAAACACACAAATGACATTGTTATTTTTAGACAAATGTCCCTGGAAAAACCCAATGCGGGAAAACTGGTGCAGCTATTCTGAGAGTATATTATTATGCAGTGTTTCCTTGAGTACAATTGGGTACCTAACCAGCTCACCCGACAGAGAAATATACACAGCGGTAATTCCTCTCTATTCGGAAGCAGGTATTCATAAAACCTGTCCCACAAAACCCTCTCCAACGACTGTGAAGCTCTGCGTTGGCCCTTCTGGCCTCTGTGTCAGCCTCCTGTTGCTCTGCATCAGCCTCAAACCTCTTTGCATCAGCCCTCTTAGGTACTGCGTAGCCTCTGGGACCCTCTGCGTCACTCTCTTTGCATGGATGACATAGTCCCTTTGGGTTCTGTGCTATCTCTGCTGGGATCTGCGTGCCTGCTTTGGCTGTTGCTTCTCACTCTCTGCCTCTGCGCTGGTCTCTTGGCATTGTCTCTGCCTCTCTGTCCAGTACTCACTGCCCCTCGCTGTTGATCATTGATTTGACTTTGCGTAGCAACCCCGCTCTAGCAAAACAAATGACTGATCACTCTAGTGTGTTCTCCAATTGACCCTCAAGCCTCCTCTCATACTTTTCTTGTTGGTCCTTCAATAGCCGAGATTAAATCTCTAATCAATGGCTAAGAGTAGATTTGGTTTGATCCATGACTTTCGGAACCTTCTAACCCAATTTTATATTAATATCCATTAATATTTTATTTTTCCTAAGTTTAGACTTAAGAACTCCATTAAAAATATTATTTTAATATCTCCCAAACCGGTTAGAATCTGCCCAAACCATTTCTGGGTCTTGGAGATCTCATGTGCTTTACCTCTTCACCAATTTTCATGGCTAGAGCACATCCGATGCTACCCCAAATCAACAGTTATCAACAGTTATATTAGACTAATAAAATGTTTACGTTTATCTATCTAAGATTTTGATATGTAATAGATCACTTTATAGTATTGGTTTCTTCATTTTGGTTTTTCTCTAACCGACTTGATGCAGTATGGCACACTCAGATACAATAGACCATTACTCATCTTATGACGGTAGTCAGGATTCTGATGATGATCTAAATGAAGAGTCTTCGGAGCACCCTAATAAGAGAGTTACTTTCCATACAAGATGTACCTTGATGCCATGGGCGGCAGTTGAGGAGGGAGCGTCTGTGGAGGTATGAACATGATTTGTAATGCTTACAAACTTATAATTGTTGTCAACATTGCATTATATCGTTTGGGCAACATTCATTCCTACTCACTTTTTTAAACTCAGGCATTGAGCTGTGGTTGCCATTTCTATCTATTGTAGGTGCTGAAAGCAAATGGTTCATTACGCTTCTGGGTTAGGGGGAGAATTGAACGCCTAGAGGACAGGAAAGCCTTAGTACAATTCACAGGAACTTCAGCAGATGGTAAATCAGTTGGAGTTTTATTTCTATCATTCATTTCTATTTTGCTTGTCCTCTTGATTTCTATATCTGCTTGCTCTTTTCACAGAAATGCAAGAGGAATGGGTTGCATTGGATTCGAGAGTTGATGGGAAAACTGATTTAAAAACCTCAGATGATATGACAACTAAGCAGAACTATTTTTTGCAAAAGATACGGCCTTGTATAAATGCTGGTAATTTGCCAAAAGGGATATCAATGGCAACATATGCTGAAGGTTCAGAACAAGTTCCTGTGAATGGACAGCTGGTGGAAGCCTGGATAAGTAACAGGTTTTTTTCTCCCCTTTGATATCTGTGTCCATTTAACTGATTTTTTGTCTAGAGATTTTTTTTTGGATTAATCAAAGTGGGAATCCCTGCTTCTAAACTACATTTTTTGAGGGGGTTAGCTACAAGTATCTTATGGCTGTTAGAAAGATTATGGTATCCAGATTTTGCATAAATCCATGGAAAGTGCATGTCATTTTCGACCTTCATGAAATTCTGCACAATTTTTAGCATTCTACTGATCTTTTTTTTTTTTTTTTTTTTGCTTTGGATGATGTGCTTCCAGGAGAAGTTTTAAGCTTTTGCAACATATTCCCTTTTTGCTTTTGAAGCTTTCCCTCGTCGTTTCCTACTCACTAGTTTTCTCCCCCTCCCTGTTTCTTGACCTTGTTTCCTTACCTCTTTCTTTTTATTTTTCTCTTATGATCTTTGGACCTAATAATATTCTATTAGTTAATATTAATAATTAATATTTTGAATAATAATATAATTATAATAATAGTATTGTTATTTCCTTTGCTTCTTACTCTATAACCCTAGCATTAATAATATATTAGTAATTACATCTAGAGAACAATAATAATATTTAATTGAAAATTAGAAATACTAATATTATTATTAATAATATTGTTTTGGAATAGCAATATTAATTATTAATAATATTATTCTAATAACATTATTATTAATAGTAAATATTTTATAATAATATTATATTTAGGATTTATTATTAAAAAAATTTATTAAGATATATTATAATAATAATAATTTTACTTAATATTATAACATTTTATTAAATCACAAATAATTATATTATAATATATAAGTAAATAATTTTTTATATTATTATATACCTCCAGATTTATTATTAATAAAATTTTAGGGTCATTATTATAATAATAATACTTAATAATATTATTATGAATATTATAACATTAATATATAATAATAATTAATATTATTATTATATTTTATTACTATTATTAACATTAGTTATAATATTATTATTATTATTGTTAATTGTTATTTTTTTTGGAATAATAAAAAACTTTTTCAAATAATATTCCCTTCATTTATTCAATTGGTCCTTTCCTGGTTTAATTAAATAATTTCCTAATGTCTCTTTCCCGGCACTCTCTTTATAAATTGGTTGGCTCTCTCTTCCTCTTCACCTATGATTTTTGCTTCTTGTCCCTGATGATGGGTGAAGTGTTCACCTTAAACATCGGACCTTTCAACAGACCTTTCAAGTTTCAACTCCTCATCAGTTATCACAGTTTGAGTTTTCTCTAGAAACTACTTCACTACTTTTAAGCAATGTAAATATTAAATCAATTTGCAGGATGGAAATGATTTTGTTGCTGCATCCTTAAAGGACAATTTACTGGTTCTTGCTCTACTTTTAAAAGAAGGAGATCAATTTAATTAACCTCATCTTTTTACACTTGCCATCCATTTTAAATAGAAGATATTTTTCTTATATTGACATTTCTTGAGTTTGAACAAACAGGCTAGGATGCAGTAATACTACCTAATAAATAGCAAGGTTGTTTAATAGTAAAGAGTGGTGATTATTGGACACATTATAATAGGATTTTTGAAGTATTCGTTCAGGAATGGGGTGTGGGAATGAGGTCATTTGGAACTATTCTGTTTCATAATTTGCTGATTATTTATAGTGTTCCTGTGTATATCCATTTGGTTCTAACGAAAGCAAAATTACTGCCTCGTCTGCAGGTGGGTAGAAGGTTCTTTTAAGGGATTCAATGGGCCAGGGCTTATGGTGAACTTTCCTGGTGCGATTTAAACACATGCAACACTGAATTCATTGTTAATGGCATAGTGGTCATTTGTAATATTCTGAATATGATTCACTTTGATTTGGTTGTGTTTCCTTTCATCATTCCTCTATGTATAGGTTCCCTTGTCGTATTTTCATGCTGGTGGGATATTTTCTAAGAAGCCTGATTTATTTCTTTGGTACATTCCAGGGGAGTATGGATGCATTTCATTAGATCCTGATAATGTGAGGCTAGCACCGATATGGAATGGCGAACAGAAATCATGGCGAGTTACTGTTGTAGAGCTTGATATGCAAGTCAAAAGGGCTTCTCAAAATGTATGCAGTTTGCCATTCTTATACTCTGTTTACTTAGTTTATAGTTTAAGGAAAAAAGAAGCATTGCCAGCCTTAGGTTTGATCGGACAGAATCTTATCGTGTCACGTGCTTAAGCCAGTAAGTTCTTTCTCATTAGCATATAGATTGGCACTTGCTCTTATGTCTTAAATTTTAATCATTATATTATTAACTGCAGGGTTTGGTAGTGGTTAAGGATGCCACTGACCTGGGGAAAGGCCAATGTCAAGAGATGCCAGTAAAATCCAGTGCAAAGGCAGGAAGGAAACGCTCCAGAAATGACCTATCATCTGTGATCAGTGCAGATCAATATGCAGTTCGCATTGGGCTATTGGCATCTCTTGTTGTTGCTTGGTCGCCAACAGTTAAATCCTCTTTGGAAGGGGATGATGGTTCTTTGGGAAGTTCATCCAACAGTTCTGCTATATTGGCTGTTGGAGCAAAGTCTGGTAAAGTTTCTTTATGGAGAGTCCTTGAACCACTGCTGTACACTATCGAACATTGCCAGCAACAGCCAGAAGTGAGGTTTATTGGCTTGCTTCAGGCGCATAAATCTTGGGTTACTGCAGCAAGTTGGGCCATGTGCACTGTGAATGCTTCTGGCAAAATGGATGTGGATAGTTCAAGCAACAAACTTCTTTTGGCCACTGGAAGTTCTGATGGAAAGTAATAATCTATGTGCATTACTTTTCTGGAGATAAAGCAGAGCTTTTGTGTGATCTTTCCATCCTGATTTCTTTGTTGTTAAGCTTGCCTACTTGTGGAGTTGGAGCATTTTATTCGTTTTTTATTGTGGTTTTGAATACACTGTTGGACATATACTTTTTCACCCTCACATGCCACTTGCATATTTGGGGACCCTATTTGAATATAACTCAGCTTTACTATTCACCTCACTGCCAGATTCCTACACACCAATTGCAAAGGAACCTATTCTTTGCACATTCAGCCAGAACTATTTGCAAGTTTGATAAATCTAAATATGACAAATTGTACATCATTGAAAGTTGAAATTTTATGAACTACAGCTATTCCTTAAATGCTAAACCTAGATCAATTTTTTTCCCAAGTTTATAACAACTAAATCGAGCCAAGTCATCAGTGATGTAGACTTGTTTGGTTATATATGGATGGCTGAGGATTGATTAGACTTTCTCTTTTAAATTAGAGAATCGCTTCAGACTGAATATTTCAGATATGCAAATGCAGCTTGCTGGAGTTAATAACTCAGAATGTAGGATTTCATAATGAAATGAATTAATTGTATGCAATGATGACAATTAGAAAATTTAGTATTTTAAACACGTTGTGGAAGGTTTGATGATATATACCATGCATATGTAAACTGAAAATACAAGTTTTCTTTTTGATTGCAGTGTCAAGCTATGGTATGGGGATCTTGTAAGCCTCACTATGTCTTCTACTGCTAGCTCCGCGCCTTTAGGTCTCTTGAAAGAGGTAAGCCTTTTCTTGAAGTGCACTGTTTTCCTTGTGTTTATCTGTGATTGTCATTAAATGGATATCTTTGCTATGCTAAGACTTTTCTTTTTGATTTCTGCTTAATCAGGTAGTATCCGCTGATTCAGTACCTGTCTCGGCAGTTTCCTTGGTCATACCTCCACAATCCCCAGACAAAGTTCTTATAGCGGTTGGAAAAGGTTCTGGCGTTCTATCTGTTTGGATATGTTACACGTCTGGGCGTAAATGCCACAAGGCAGGTCAATTCGAGGCTCATGATCAAGTGGTAAATACTAAATATCCTTTCATATTATGAAAATTGTTTGGTAAAGGTAAATGACGAATGAGATTGCATATGTTGATGTCGTGTTGATTTCATCCTTGTCTGTTATCTTTCTCCAGGTTACAGATCTTGCATGGGCATTTGATGGACGCTGCCTATACAGCTGCAGCCAGGTATGTGGGAAAGTTGTAATGATAAGACTGCTGAAGTCCAATCATGTGCCTAAGTTGTTTTAAAATGCATGTGAAATTTATTCTCCCAAATACCTGACAATTTTGATGTACCCTGCCCTGGCAGCTTACTTCAGCCCATAAAGAGTTTTCTCAAATTTGAATACTAAATGTTCCTTCCTTCGAACTTGAAATCCATGTGGTTAGTACATGTACATTTCTTCATCTAGATCACCATTGATGAAGACACCCTTCTCATCCATCTGATGTTGTTTCCAGCCAAACTGTACTGCCATGGTTAGAACCAAGTGGTTTGTTTCCAGCTTTGCAGTAGTCTCTTCATTGCCAATCCCTTCCCTCTGAGCGAAGTTACCAGGAAAACAGATACAGATCTGGATATGGATCCACCAGATTTCTGAAAAGCCAGGATCCGGATATGGTTGGGAAATGCGACATACAAAAAATACAATAATATTTTTAAAATTTTAAAAAACATATTGAAAGTTAAAAATCAAAACCATTCATGAATCAAAACGTTAGAACTGTAATCATTAGATAGTTATAAATCCGAAGACTGAAATTGTGATGCATCATGCTTTATACAAAAAGGATAACTGTAAATACAAAATTAAGTTTCTCATCAATGATCACTCTATTGATATGATGATGTAGCTACATGTCGAAAAATGGGTTTACATGCTCATCATTTGAATATTTCAACTCTACATCATGATCAACCTGTCATCTTCATTGAAATTAGCCTCAAAATCTAAAAGTTCCCATCTAGTTACAGTGGTAAATGAATATTATACACTATTTGAGAACGTGCTATTGTCTATGTATCATATTCTTCTAAGAGCACTCTTCATCTAGGGTTGGATGGGTTTGATCTAATTAAAGTATTGATGACACAACCATCAAAGCTTTTCTGTTAGCATTATCAAAAATTGAAAATTAAAATTTTGATGTGTCAGACCTTTCCTACTAGCATTATCATGTGCTATACAGCCTGTAGGTAATTAATAACTTATTTATACAACTATACAGCCTACAGAGTACTAATAAGTAATCTAACTAAAAATCTAAATGGAGTATTTGCTTTTTATAGTTTCAAACAGGTGGTAAATATCCTTAAAAAAAATAAAAAACAAACCCAAAACTCTAATGTTATTTGCTTGGTATTTGGCCCGTGAGGGTTAGTTGGCACAAGATTCGTTTCAGTAGCATAGGATACATTTTGGGTTTGAAGGATCTGTCTACGTGGCAGATCATATGTGGATCTGGGTGGATCCTTATTTGTATTTGTATCTGGAATGTGGATCTGTGGATCCAGCATCAGGACCTCATGGATCCGGTAACACAGCTTCTGAGCAAACCCCTTTGCAACCAAACTTGCTTTACGCATCTTAAGCATCCCATTTGCCTGATGCTTGATTTTATAGACCCTTTTGCAGCGAATGGGTTTCTTTGCTAGTGGTAGCTTTGTGACCAACTATGTTTGATCCTTCACCAAAGATTCATTTTCAGATTTCATATATTTTCCCATGCTGGCCCACTTATGGCTTCTTGTTAAACCTAAGGCTCAAAAGAGTTTTGAAGGTTAACTGTCAAATCATAATTCACCACACTAGATTCCTTAGTACTTACCTGTTTTTGGTTTGCTTGCTGAAGTGAAGGTAATCTTCACTCGTGGTTACTTGACATTATGGTTTAGTGCACTCATATTGTATTACTAGGTTATGGTTTAGTAGCAAATCTATTCAACATAATTTTATATTATTCTAGGTGGCTATGACTGAACTAGGCATTTGTGTGGACCCATAAAGCCCTTATGTGTGAAAGCATCCTACCTAATAAGTTGTGTATAAAATTTAAATACACAGCTTATCAGTCTTTTGTATCATCATCTTGGACTCATTAGTGATTGAGTCTTTTGATTGAGGGCACCATATCTCTTGTTTTCTTGTTCATGGGTTTACTTCTCTAGATGTGATATTTTTGTGTAAGGTTTATGTTGGATTAGAGTTAGCTGTGTTAATTTTAACTAGTAAAATATAGCGGAAGCAAATGAAACCAACTTTCACACAAATATTTTTGCCCTTCAAATCAGCTTCTTATTAAAATAATGTCAAAGCTTATAAGGGCTCCCTTACTGGGAAGATGGCCCTGTCATAAAACAGTACAGCCTGTATGATCCTGTAAAATCTGTTGAATCACCCCTTGACCTGCTGGCTTTTGTATGGCCTACTCACGGCTTCTGTACGACCTGCTTGCGGATGCTGTATGGCCCACACACAAGTGTGCTGTACAGTCTCTGTATGGCCTGCTGTACAGCCTATGTGTGGGCTGATATTTTCAGATGCTTACTACTTTCTATCTTCTCCGGACCTAATCATTGGATGAAACTCCCTTATCGTCATTGCTGAGATCTCCTTGAGTCACTGTCCTTTGTGTCTCAATCACTGAATGTGTCTTTCTTCTTCACCTAGCCTTTGCCTTTATAATTTTGAGTTATTGACCAGATAAAATAACCATTGATGACTAAGTCTCCATAACCCTAATCTCTCAATGAGACTGAAGGTTGAGATCAAGTTCAGATCAACAATGTAGAGTTATCTAATTTACTAACGTAAAAGATTTATTTTTCATCAGATATTGAACTCATTAAAAAAAGAATTTCACGTTAATAGTTTCTTTAATTAAAGTAAATTGCTAAGGTAAAGATTTTGGACAACTTTGATAGGTCTTGAACTTAGACTTGTGTGGAATTACCTGTTCAAGCTACAAACATCAATACTCCCTCTTAGCGAGGGAAGTATTATGCACCACTCAAAGCTTGTTCTTGTAAAATACAAACTTCCCTTTAACCAAGGATTTGGTCAAAATGTTTGCAACCTGCTCATTTGTCGAGATATGCTGAAGCTTAACTGCTCCCTTTTGGATCCTATCTCTGATGAAGTGACACTTGATCTCAATATGCTTGGACCTGTCACAGAACACTAGATTCTCAGAGAATTTGATAAAACCTTGACTATGATCAGATCTAGCTCTTCACCAAATAACCTTGAAAGTAACCTGTGAAGCCAACTAGCTTCATAACCTGCCATACTCGTTGCCATCTACTCTCCCTTGGGTGAGCTGAGTGCTGTGGAAGTCTGCTTCCTGTTGAACTAGGATATCATTTCTCATCCTAAGTTGAAGTATCACCTTGAGGTGCTTTTCCTATTTGTCATACTAACTTCCCAATTTGAGTTTGTATATCCCTGCAACTTCACTCCGTCACCCCCAAGATACCTTAGACCATATTCCATTGTACCTTTGAAGTGCTTGAGGTTTGAGCACATGCTTTACTACCACTCAATGCACCTTCCTTGGCTCTATCTTAAATTGGCTCATGGTGTTCACAACGAAACACATATGTAGCTTGGTGTTGACAAAATACATCAATGACCCAATCACTTGTCTATGCAATGTGGGCTCTGTTACCCACCAAAAATGGGTAACCCTATAAGAGAATTTTTTCAAAGAAGGAACTCAAGGAGCACTTGTCAAAACAAGAAGAGAAAAATTTACATTTAAAGAACCTTAATAGAAATTTATTAGAACAAATCAAAAGTTTAAAAGATGAAGAGGAGGACACTAAGAAAAAAGTCAACAACCTAGACGGCGAAGAACTTTCACGTCTAAGGAATCATAATCAAAACCTTCTTACGCAAATAAAGAAGCTTAAAAGTGACAAAAAGTCGCTAAAAGACAAGTTAGAACAACTTACTCAAGAAGAAGTATCAAAGTCTCTAGTCATAATAGTCCAAGTTGAAGATAAAGGAACCATCGCCGATCCAGTCAATATCACAACTCAAGAAGAGGATAAACGAGTTGAGGTAAAAACATATGTTGATGTTGCAGTTCAAACAACGGAAACTTCAAGTGGAGATCCAATGTTTAACCAAGCGACTTTTGTACTTGAAGGGAATCAAATACCTCCATTAAACCAAGAAATCGCCATAAATAGCTTAAGGGGAAATCAGATCACAATAATTCCAGCCTCAAAATGGCTCCAGTCGTATGTTCTTAAAAAGAAATCTCAAATGCTAGATTAGTTAGGTAACATGTACTCTAGAGTACCCAATAATTGGACAACATAAGTTTCATTCCTAAATTGTTCTTTGTTATTTCGTTCTTCTTGGCTACATATTGTTTGATTGTATCTCTTTAACCCTTGTTTTCCTTGTTCTCTTCTCACATTATTCTAGAGCTGTTTTCAGCTCTCCCTGTGTACCTTTCTTTTCCCATTTCTTGGAGATGCCTTAGCACTCACAATGGTTCACTTACTATTTATCTTTATACTTTTTAGTGTTTACAATCCCATTGGCCAAATTTTTCCAACAATGGACATTAATATTTAACTTAAATAAAATTAATTAACTGTTCTTACCAGGGCGACAAACTCTATGCTTGGAACTGTACCTTTTTTTCTCTGTTATGTAGTTGCCTTCCATTTCTGTATCTCTATGCTATTTCGTCTGAGTCGAGTATAATTGCATGGTATTAATATAATTGTGCATTCAAAAGGTGAAGGAATTATGCCTATGCTAGCAGAAGAGACCAACCTGGGATTTTTGTTTAGCAATTATTGGTCCTATGTTATGTAAATGCTATTTGTAGTAAGTTCCATCCAGTAAATGAATAACTTGTTTTATGTGGATTTGTTGTGCATCCACAAAGCATTTTGCATAGCCAGATATGTCCAGTCTAAATTGACTATATTGCCTTATTCAGATCAAGCTCTTTTTATATCTCTTCAAGAAAGCATATGCTGTTAATTGTTAACCTATATTATATCAGCAAATTGTTGCTCTAACATTGAGAGGATTACATAGAAAGACACTCTGTAGATACATGACATTTGGCACCTAGAAATTAGGAGATGCAAGAATTTTATTCTAGCGGAGTCAGCAGTTATTATCGTTGTTTTGTATATTTTCTGCATGAGCACTTAGTGGTATGCTCTAAGTTGGAAATATGTTGTATATAGGACAATTCTGTCCGCAGTTGGATCATACATGGGAGTTCTCTGCTTCCAGTACCTTTTCCAGACAGTTCTCCCGGCCTTGCTTCAGAAAATCCGAAAAATGCCATGGACGTGAGATCTATCATTACAAATACTGGATATTGTACTTTTTTATTTTTTACACATTAGAATAAGGACACAAATATTTTCTGTTGTGATTGCATCTGCAGCTTCCATCATATGTATTCGATTGTTGCTTTGGGTTGGCCGTATCACCAGGAAATCTGGTTCTTACTGCTGTAAGTATCATTCATACTGTCTCGATAATTTTTTGATTACTTGATTGTATTGTAGTTCACGTATCAATGCACGGCTCTTGTATTCTCGTATGCTTATTGCCTTCTGTGAGTGAGTGTTCTGACTCCTGAGAGCCACACCTATTCCCTGTTATAATCAAAGTATATAATGATAAATGTTAAGTGCATCATCATATCAATATTGACAGGCATAAATATTATTCTGCTTTAATGATCGATTTTTCAGTAGATTCATATACATTTTTGCTTCAAGTCACTTTTGATTTGTTCTAGAATCCTACTGTTTATACTCTCTGTGCATGCATCAAAATGTGACATTTTTTCAATTTAATTCTTTTACGAGGAAAACTTCATGTGATGCCCTTCTCTGGGTGCAACCACACGTTTGACAAATGCTTTTCAATTTCATGTAAAACCATGATGCTTGATTCTCTGTTGCTCACATCATTGAGCAACCAGTAATGAACTTCAACATGATGTCCTGATCCTGTGTAATATTGAAATCAAATGATTGAATCTCTATGAAGCCCAAAAAATGGAGGCTTCACAAACACTGATAGATTATAATTCTATGTTAGAATCCTTCACCCCACCTCTCTAGATACAATTGGATATCTTGAATCCTTCTTGGATCTGTAGCCCAAAGGTATACAAATGGATCTGTACAGGATCAGTATGGGATGCATTTCACATATATCTAGGATGTATCCCTATGCTTTATCCTCTCTGAACAAAGGAAAAAGAAGAAAGAGAGCATAGAAAGAGTAAATAAATTAACTTTCATTGCAGTCTCAACAACTTGACAAACAAATGTCATTAGATTTATCTATGCCATCTAGCCATCCATCAACAAATCTCCCCTTTTGCAAGAATTTCTATTTCGTACATACATGTAGCTTTGTGTTTGAAGAAGCTTGTCAAACTACATTTTTTTACTGACTGGAAAGCATTTCTGATCTGAAAATCACTCGTGAGTGATCTCAGTTAATTAATTAGTGAATGAAGTTATTACAGACTCATGTGCTGGTGTGTATCTATGTTATCTTAGGCAACGGATCGATAAGATTGCAAAATACACAGACACTGGAAAACAGTGAGAGAAACACAGTAAGCAAATACAAGAACACAACAAATTAATAAGGAGTTCACCCAATCCTCCCGAGCTACGTCTCCGGTCTAGCTTTTAGTGGTGGCCTTCTTTTTATTGTGTTTTTAAGTAGAGTTTTTACAATAAGGAGTTCAATTTGAGTCTCCTGAAATAGATGTTGCTTAGTAGGTTGGTTCTTGGATTCCCCAAGCCACTAGAGTGCACAGACTCCCCCTTACCAAGTCTCTACCTCAACTGGTCTTAATGGGACGAGTCCATTTGGTACTCAGTTACCGACAGATATCCTCACAGGGATTGCTTGGACCTCTCAAGCCTTCTGTCTGCTCGACGCTGCCTTAGCTCTGTAGGTCAGCTCGGCTCTCTACGTCTGCTTCTGTCTCTTCGGTCTCATTGTCTCCTTCTTCTTACCATGTTCTCCTTTGTTCTCTGTTCGTTCATGGCTTAAAGCCAATACGTCCTTAACTGTTCGCTTCCTCTTCTGCCTCTTCGGATCGCCTGCTGCTGTTTGCTTGGAGTTCCCTGCCTTTGTGTCATCACCATTGTGTAACGTCTCAAAGGCAAGTGGCCACTTGTCTTTTCACGAACTGTGCCAGCTTTTCCTCATATGGTTCGGTATTTCGATTACTCTGTGTCATGATTCATCTGCCAACTCAGCGGTCCAATCAGACTTCAACCTTTATGTGTCGAAGCTTATTTCTCCCATCAAATCCGGTTTTCTATTGTGCGCAATCTCTGCCGTTAGATCTAGAGCCCCTAGATCCTACAGTGTTCGCTCTTATCGTGCGGTTGACTTGCTCGGACATTAGCCCGCGATGAGAGGCAGTTTTCTCTCTCATCTGCCAGACACACATCGTTCGCTGTATGGCATTGCTGGGTTTCCTGACAATTCCGCTTACTGCCCAAAACGTCTCCGATATTCTGCCGATTTTGGAGTGCGGGACCCGCCTTTTGCTTTAGCATTTTTCCCACGGTTTTCTGGCTTCCCTTGTGATCGAGTGCTCGGGGCCTTACCATTTTGAGGGGTTTTGCCCAGCGATGTGCGATTAGCGCTTCGCGCATCAGAAACGGCCTCCGTTTTCTGATCTGGACTTTCTAACTGCTAGTTTGCGTCCTGCGCGGTCTCCATGGGCCTCGGTCAGTGCGCTTTGACCGAGGTCCTCGTCGTTCCTTGTTGGTTACAAACTGCCACTGTCCAGAGGTCTTCTTGATAGCTCATTGTTCACAAGTTTTTGAAGTCTGTCATGATTTGATACAGTCATAGAACTTCGAAATTTTCATGGATCTAATTCAGATCACGACCTTCCCATTGAAAAAGCTTTTGGACCACCAAAAGTTGGTTTTCAAGCATTGACTAAGTGAGGGTACAATTGTGTCACTTGCCCAATCTCTATCCACTTTGCACTGCTTGGCTTTGAACCCTTGAGCCCAATTATGAGGTACTCAACATCTCCCCTGTGCGTCGTCCTCACCTTCTTGTCCAGAACTGTGTCTTCCTGCAATTCATTAAGATATTTAGGTAACAGGTCATCAATAGAAGGAAATTGACTCTGCTCTTCGGGATCCTCAATTAGTGAAGGTTCAAATAGTTTCAAGCAATCTACATTTACGACTGAGTAGATGTGCATGTAAGCTGGTAGATCAAGGCGAAAAGCATTCTCACCAATTTTCTCAAGTATCTTGAAAGGTCCATACCTGATAGGCTTTAGCTTTTTACCTTCACCTTGCATGCTGTCCTTGTTGATATACAGCCAGACTTGGTCAACAACTTGGAAACTATGCTCCATCTGATTCTTGTCATGCCTTGGCTTGTATTTGGCTTGGCTCTTTTCCAGCTATTTCTGTATTGCTTGGTGGATCTCTTGGATTTGTTCAATGAACCTAGTTGCCCTATCCACATCACTGTGTCCCTCAACTGTGGTGTCTTTACCAAAGGCAAAATCCAAAGGAGACCTTAGTGTGAAACCAAAGTAGGTTTCAAAAGGAGATCTTTGTGTAGAAGAATGTTTTGCTCTGTTGTAAGCATGCTGCACATAACACAAATGTTCATCCCAAAGCTTAGGATGCTTGCTGCAATATCCTCTGAGCAACTGGATCACTGTTCTGTTGACTACTTCGGTCTGGCTATCGGTTTGTGGATGAAAAGCTGTGCTTTTCTTTAGTTTGGTGTCCATCAATTCCCACAGACTTGACCAAAACTTTCCCACAAATCGGGTGTCTCGATCAGATACAATGGAAGTGGGTAATCCAAAATGAACCGATACATGTTGAAAGAATAGTTTTGTAGTTTGTTCAACTGTAATCTGTTTATTACAAGGTATCAAAATACACATTTTGCTGAACCTATCCACAACAACATACAAATAATCACGACCTTTCCTAGATTTACGCAGTCCTCCAACAAAATCCATGGAAACACTTTCCCAAGGGTGAGAAGGAACTGGTAATGGAGTGTACAAGCCTAGTTTTCTATTGCTGGGCTTGCTTTTAGCACACATAGTACACCCTCTTACATATCTAGACACTGTCTCATTCATTTTTGGCCAATAACAAAATCTTTGCAGCTATGCAATTGTTTTACTTACCCCAAAGTGACCTGATATTAGAGAAGTGTGTGCTTTTCGAATTATCTTTACTCTTTCAGTTTGTGGAATGCATAGCTTCCCACAATGATATATGAGTCGGTTCTTTACATGATAATCCAATTCTTCTATTCGTTTTCCTTGACTTAAAGTTGCATATACATCTTTAAAGTCTATATCTTGAGCATATTGTTCAATGTAGCTCTCATGTAACACAAAATTATGCTAAGTATAGTAGATGCATTTATAATGGGTCTAGATAACATATCTGCAATTTTATTATGTATGACCTTTTTATATCTGGTGACTAGATGAAACTGTTGTAGAAAACCCATCCACCTATAGTGTCTTGATTGTTGCAACTTAGTTTGGGAGTGTAGATATTGAAGTGGTTGATGATCAGTATGTATTACTGTCTCTTTGCCCATTAAGTAATGTTTCCATTTTTTCACACTCTGTACTAATCCATACAATTCTTTATCATATGTAGGATAGTTAACTACTGCAGAATTATATGTCTTAGAATGATAACATATGGGTTTACTGTGCTGTGTCAACACTGCTCCCATGGCATAGTCACTGGCATCCCTTTGGATCTCAAATGGTCTTTGAAGATCAGGCAATGCTAGTATAGGTGTTGTACTAATCTTTTCTTTCAAGGTGTCGAAGGCTTTCTGCTGTTTGCCTCCCACCTGAAACACCTTGTTCAATCCTGTTAAAGCATGTAAGGGAGCTACAATTAAAGAAAAGTTAGAAATGAATTTTCTCCAATATTGTGCTGCTCCTAGGAAGCTCCTAACTTCTGTAGCAGATTTGGGTTTAGGCCAGTTTACAATGACTGCCCCCTTAGAGGGATCTATCTTCAATTCACCACCCCCTACTATGTGTCCCAAATAATTCAGAGATGTTTTGCCAAATTCACATTTTGAGAGTTTAACATAAAGTTTTTCTCTTTTCAGAACATCTAGTGTCTACTTAACATGCTTTAAATGTTCCTCCCATGTTTTGCTAAATATCAGAATGTCATCCAGATAAACAATAACAAAATCATCAAGAAAAGGTCTGCGTACATCATTCATTAGTCTCATGAAAGTAGCAGGAGCATTAGTTAAGCCAAAAGGCATAACCACCCACTCATACAATCCCTGCTTTTTCTTGAAAGCAACCTTCCATGCATCTTGTTCTGCAACTCTGACATGGTGATATCCACTATGCAAGTCTACTTGGAAAAATAAACAGCTTTTTTCAATTGATCTAAAAGATCATCTCTGCGAGGAAGGGGATAATGATTTTTTATTGTTATCTTATTCATTGCTCGGTAATCAATGCACATTCTCCACGAGCCATCTTTCTTTCTCACCAAAACGATTGGTGACCCACATGGTGATGTGCTAGGTTTGATGAACCCTTTTTCGAGCAACTCCTGCACCTGCTTCTTGATTTCAACATTCTCTAAAGCGGACAACCTGTACATTCCAATGTTAGGCAATGGAGCATCTTGCTGCAAAATAATATCATGCACTATTTCCTTTTTGGGTAGCAAACCTTTAGGTTCTTGAAATAAGATATCATACTCTGAAACAACCTTTTTTAAATCAGCTTGCTGTTTAGCATTACGGCCCTCAAATACATTGGTTTTATCAGGTTTCTTTTCCTTTACGATCATTAGTAAGAATTGTTTGCATGAATTTATCATTCGTTTCATCTGCCCTGAGTTTATGAGAGTATAATTATTCTTGAGCTTATGAGCTCTTACAAAGTATTCGATTTCATCTTTAACAAGTAGATACTTGTTCTCAACTCCTCAGAAAATAGCTTTTTTGTCATACAAGTAAGGGCTTCCTAAAACAATACCACATATATCCAAAGGAATTATGTCTAACTCAACCTCATCTACAAATGCTGACCCAAAAGAAAACTTGAGTTTGCATTGTCTAGTCACTTGTAGTTGTGCTTTATCATTTAACCATCCTAAGGGGTATGGTTTCTTGTGAGGTGTAGTCACTAATTCCAACTTCTTTACAATTGCTTTAGAAATTAAATTTACTTGTGACCCACTATCAAACAAAGTATCAATTTTTTGATGTTTGGAAATAATTCGAATATGGAAAAGCTCATGTCTTTTTCTCTCATTTTCTTCATCAATAATAGATTGTGCAGAATTACTAGTAGATGCTTTAGAATTCTTACCTTTTATACCTGTGGCTGCAATAGTTGTTTCATTTCCTAAGTCTGACCCCAAATTTTTCTGAATAGCTGTAGCATTCTTCTTCTTCTTGCCCTCAAACTTCTTAGGTTTCAGCTCCGGATGCAGAATCCAACAGTGCTTATCGTCATGCCCATCCTTCTTACAGTGAGTGCATGAAGACTTACTCTTTTGTGCAGTGTTAGCCTTCCTTGCTTTCCATTTCTGTTTTCTTTTCTCCTTATTCTTGCTTGCAGTGGGTTGGGATGATCCCCAACTTCTGGACTTCCATTCTTTCCTCTAGCTTCTAGATGAGTAGCTTGAATAGATACCTCATCTATACTAGTGGGATTAAACATGAGGATAGTGTGCCTGATGTAGTTGTGTAGACCACCGATGTACTTCAACAGAGTCTCAGGTGAGTCTAATGAGATTCCTAGAATCAATGCTCTCTTCCTAAATTTTTTGGTGTAATCTTGTACACTTTGCCCTTTCAACTGTCGAAGAGTTTGCCGGCTCATCATGGCTTGTTGCATGTAGGCCAATGGATAGAATTGTTTTTTTATTGCAGAAACAAATTCACTCCAGACATAAATGGTCTTACCATGTCTCTTCATGTCAGCTTGGGTCCTGCCTTCCCACCAAACCAAGGTAGTGCCTCCGAGGCATATGCTTGCCAGCTGAATCTTGCTCTTGTCTAAATCAATACTCTACACTCTGCAATAAACATGAATTTGTCTAATCCAATTGTCCAACTTTTCTGCATTCAACTCTCCATCATATATAGGTAAATCAAATTTAACATCTAGTTTAATCAAAGATGCTTTCCTTTTATGTTCAGGGCTATTAGGAGGTGTGAGAAAGCTTTCTTCTTTCCCTTTGTTTTTTGAGTGGTCATGGAGGAGTGGCTCATCTTCTCCTTTGTCTTGTTTGGAGCTTGATGAATCTTCATCTTTATGTTTTCTAAAGTCCTTATAGATTTCCTCTACCATGGACCTTATAGCTAGGAAACTATCTATGAATTGACGGTCTGGCCCCACAGAACCTTCCTCTGACATTGTCTTCCGAGGATAGAATCTCCCAATTTCAGGATTAGTTTCGACCAACTCTCCTTCTCCTAATTTGAGCTTTGATCTAGTTAGCATTCAACAACTAAATCCAACACGAGCTTGTCTAACCTTAACAGCCTAGAGCTTTATTACCACTTGATCTAAAAATCACTCGTGAGTGATCTCAGTTAATTAATTAATGAATGAAGGTATTATAGACTCATGTGTTGGTGTGTGTTTATGTTATCTTAGGCAACGGATCGATAAGATTGCAAAATACACAGACATTGGAAAACAAGAAGAGAAACACAGTAAGCAAATGCAAGAACACAACAAATAAATAAGGAGTTCACCCAATTCCCCTGGGCTACGTCTCTGGTCCAACTTTTAGTGGTGGCCTTCTTTTTATTGTGTCTTTAAGCAGAGCTTTTACAATAAGGAGCCCAATTTGAGTCTCCTGAAACAGATGGTGCTTAGTAGGGTGGTTCTTGGATTCCCCAAGCCACTAGAGTGCACAGACTCCCGCTTACCAAGTCTCGACCTCAACTAGTCTTGATGGGACGAGTCCAATTTGGTACTCAGTTCCCGACACATATCCTCACAGGGATTGCTTGAACCTCTCAATTCTTCTGTCTGCTCGACGTTGCCTTAGCTCTGCAGGTCAGCGCTGCTCTCTGCGTCTGCTTTTGTCTCTTTTGTCTCACTATCTCCTTCTTCTTACCGTGCTCTCCTTTGTTCTCTGTTCGTTCATGGCTTAAAGCCAATACGTCCTTGACTGACCGCTTCCTCTTCCACCTCTTCGGATTGCTTACTGCTGTTCGCTTGGAATTCCCTGCCTTTGCGTCATTGCCACTGTGTAACGTCTCACAGGGATGTGGCCACTTGTCCTTTCACTAACTGCGCCAGCCCTTCCTCAAACGGTTTGGTATTTCGTGTAATGATTCATCCGCCAACTTAGTGGTCCAATCAGACTTCAACCTTTATGTGCGGAAGCTTATTTCTCCCGTCAAATCTGGTTTTCCATCGGGCGCAATCTCCGCCGTTAGATTTGGAGCCCCCAGATTCTATGGTGTTCGCTCTTATCGCGCGGTTGACTTGCTCAGGCGTTAGCCCGTGATGAGAGGCGGTTTTCTCTCTCATCCGCTGGACACGTGTTGCTCGCTGTATGGCATCGCTGGGTCTCTTGACAATTCCGCTTACCGCACAAAACGCCTCCGATATTTCGCTGGTTTTGGAGCATGGGACCCGCCTTTCGTTTTATCACTTTTCTCACGGTTTTCTGGCTTCCTTTGTGACCGAGTGCTCGGGGCCTTTCCATTTCAAAGGGTTTTGCACAGCGATGTGCGATTAGCATTAATCGCCCATCAGAAACGGCCTTTGTTTTCTGATCCGGATTTCCTAACTGCTAGTTTGCATCCTGCACGGTCTCCATGGGCCTCGGTCAGTGAGCTTTGACTGAGGTCCTTGTCATTCCTTGCTGGTTACAAACTACCACTGTCCAGAGGTCTTCCTGATAGCTCATTGTTCACAAGTTTTTGAAGTCTATCATGATTTGATACAGTCATAGAACTTTGAAATTTTCATGGATCCAAATCAGATCAATTTCAGGTGGGGATAATAACATATTAGGCAAGCTTGGTAGTTATTTTATATCTAAGCTTGTGAATTTTCACAGCTTCATTATTTATTCATTGGGATTTTGTGTAAGAATTTCAAGCCCGAGGTAATTAATTTCCTTATGATCTCAATCAATCAATTAATGCTGAAATGAATTTTCAGACCATAGCATCAATGAAACAATAGCTAGAAATTAATCAATGGAAGCATAAAAATTAGTTTCTCACAGAAACAAGTAACTGCAAATCCACTTTTCATTCTTAATTCTTTTTTACAGGGAGACCTCCACATGCTTCCCAAAAACAGATGAAAGAAAACCCTGAAATGAGCTTGTACAGCCTGCTGAAAAAAACCATAAACAACAGAAACTGCTGTACAACCTGCAGAACAGCCTGTACTGCCTGTATGGACATGTCTGTATGAATGTATTGATCCATGTGGCTCTGCCCATACAAATGTACGAATCTGTCTATAGTTTGTATGGGGCTATGTACTCCCTGGAAACACCTCTTTTCTAGCTCTGTGCTCTCTTCCTCTCTCTGTCACTCAACTGCTCATGTGTGTGTGTGTGTATGCAAGCCTCTACCTTTCCCTGTCTTTATACTTTTAGTGGAGAATCTATTTTTAAGATTTCTCTTAGTCTAAGTCACGCATGAGATACAATTTTAGACTCAACTACTAAATATAAGACTTTCACTTTTTTTTAGTAAAGTGAATTGCAAAATAGAATACTTTTTCCAAATTTAGAGTTACTTGAAAATATTTCGAACTACTTTTCACATGTTCACACTGAACATGTACAAACTTCGAAGGCTCTGGTTGGAGCTATAATTCTTAACACTCCCTCTTAAAAAGGAAGGAATTATGCACCAATTCCAGTTTGTCTTTCAAAGCCTCAAACTTCGCTTTTGCGAAGGGTTTGGTCAAAATATCAACTACCTGCTGATTTGTGGGAATATGCTGGAACTTCAGTGCTCTCATTTGAATCCTATCTCGTACAAAGTGTTCTCTACTTTCTGTTGAGCTAAGTGCCACAGAAGTTTGCACTGAATCAGGATACTATCTTTGATCCCAAGCTAAAGTAACATGATGATGAGCTCTTTCCATCTGTTGTACTGCTTGGCACTTCAGAATCTCCAAGATATTTCAAGCCAAACACCTTTGTACGCCTCAATGTCTGAGTGAACCATTGATGTCTCCCAATAGAAGTAGAAGGGGTTCCTGTCTCTCCTCTTCACCTGAAGGTTGTGTTAACACCTTGATTTACTTCTTAGCAAACTAGAGGGTTAAGGGTTTCCACATTTCATTAGGTTGGTTTTCAGAGCATGATTCTAGAGATAGTTTTCTTAAGTTGAAGGTTGATTCACATAGAGTTCGAATGTAGGATTGTTTAGTGCTCTGGTCTTGGTTCAGAGTTGGTTTATTAGAGAGAGTATATAGGTTTTCATCAGCTTTGGAGAAGGTTTCTTTCTTTAATAGTTTTCCTACATTGTAGGAGATAGGGTTTGGAGGTTCGCATTGCAGTATTGATTATATATTTGGATTTCTCACAAGCTCAGGATTTTATTGAGTTTTTTTTGGATCACATGGATGGCACTTGTTTTGGCAGCTCTAGTTCAAACTTCAGAGACTTGCATGTCAGAGATGACGATATCTTTGAGATCCTTGTGTGTGCAAGGGCTATTTTTGGGTGACATAAAAGAAATTATTATTTTTAATAGGGGCTTGCATGTCAATTCCGATTTCATATTTGGACTCCCCGAAAATTGAGTCCAATGAGTATACTTTCATGGACATGTGGAGACTTGCTATTTTTAGCAATAACTATGCATGGGTGACACATGGCAGATTGGTTGATGACATGTTGCAAATTTAGCTTCATTAAAGAAGGAAAGATTTCAACTGTGGTGATAGGGGGCTTTAGCTTCATTGTCGCTCTTGACCTAGAAACTGCCCCTTTAGGATCCCCTACGAGTTTGAGTGGTAACAGTCTAAACTACCATGTGCTACAAAATGGCTAAAAGCGAAATTTGTGTGCTGAATATCACCAAAAATGGATGCAAAAAGCTGTCCAAAAATATATTTTTTAGGAGCAATGCCCCCAAACCACTACATGGGGGGGGCTTGCACACCCCTACGACCCCCCTGTGAGCATCTCGCTGCACTTGATGCAACATACAACACGTGGGGGTACTGGTGCAAAGAATATAACACATACCCGACATTCTCCCACTTAATTTTTCCTTTCTGTACAGGGGGTCGCAGGAGTACATGATCAACAATCCAAGGCAATAATGCCCATTGTTTCTCTACACCAAGAAAACTTTTCAATGCTTATAGATTTTGTTAATGAGTTTGCAACATTCTTCAAAGTTTCCACCTTTTTCAGCAACACCTTGTCTTCAATCAAATCTCTCACAACATGAGAATGGACAATTATGTGCTTTGTGTTAGAATGATAACCTAGGTTCTTTACTGAAAATATTGCACTTTGAATGTCAAAATCTATCCTTACAACTGGTACCGACTCAATACCTAAACACAATCTTTGTAACCATACTGCTTACTTGCTTGAGTGGTTGTCATGTATTAAGCTTTGATAGTTGAGAGTGTTACTATAGCTTATGTTTTGTTCATCCAACTAATTGCTCCTCTAAATAGGTTAAACACATACCCGCATGTAGATCTTTTTCCATCTAGATCTCTAGCCTAGTCTGCATCAACAAAGGCATGTATGCCCAACACTGTCCAATGCTAGTCTTGGTAGCACAATCCATAACCAATAGTGCCGCACAAATACTTGAAAGCCCTCTTTACTGCTATCCAATGCTTATTCCGTGGTTTTGACACATACTTGCTCAATACTCCCACTAGATGTGTAATTCCTGGTCTAATTCCATTGCATACATTAAACTTCCAACTACACTGGCATGTGGAACAAAGATGATGTCCTCATCCTCTTCCTATGTATTGGGACACTACTCTGCAGATAATTTTACAGCCACAGGAAGGTGGAAGTTTACTGATTTACATTCATGCATATTAAGCCTCTGCAATTATGTCTTGACATATTTCGTTTGATTTAACCACAATTTCAAATTTTCTTGATCTCTTTTAATTTCCAAGCCCAAAATGAAATTTGCAGCACCAAGATCCTTCATGTCAAATTTATATGACAATTGAGTTTTCATTTCCTGGATGTTTTCCCTGTCATTCACTATTAGCGACATATCACCCACATACAAGACCAAATATATAAGATGATCACTGACTAGTTTGAAAGACAAATAGTGATCCACTTTGCTCCTTGTGAATCCAAGTCTTGATATACAAGTATAAAATTTTTGATACAACATCCTTGGTGATTGCTTTAACCCATATAAAGACCTTTTCAGCCTACGTACCAACTTTTTATTTCCCTTCACTGCAAATCCTTCTCGTTGCTTCACGTACATTTCTTCTTCTAGATCTCCATTTAGGAATTTTTTTTCATGCCCATCTATTCTACTTGAAAATCAAAAGCAACAACAATAGATAAAAGAAATCTAATACAATTCAACTTGGCAATAGGAGAAACAATCTCACCAAAGTCAATTACCTTTATCTAGGAATAACCTTTTGCTACTAACTAAGCTTTGTATTTCTCTAATTTTCCTTTTGTACTCAACTTTTGAAACACATGTTTGTTGCCAATTGGATTTCTTCGAGCCAACAACTGTGTTAGATTCCAAGCCTCAATTTTGTTTAAGGTTGCTATCTCTTCAACCATGGCCCTTTTGCAAATTTTATCATCCTTCTGTTGGAGAATCAAGTAGGGCAGTTGTTTAAACAAATCTCCTATCCTTAATAATTGTTTGTGAACTTTAATAGCTTCTTATTGTTCTTTATTAGATTCTTTTCATCAAACAATTATCAAGAACATAGACCAAGAAGATCATAAAAGGTAATGGACACAAAATATAGTCTCCAAGCCAGGGAAAAACCCAAAAAGAACTTCTTCTCTTCTTATAGAATCAATTCTAATGAGAAATCCAAGACCCAAATGTCAAGGCCAAGTCCACTTACAAGCCCTAGGTCATTCCTCCTTCCAAGGCTTTCGAAGAAGTCAAAGTCTCCTTAAGTCAACAAAGTAAAACCATTTCGAATGCTGGTCACACTTCAGATTTTGGCCCCCTGCAACAGATTTTCGGCTCCCTCCAACAAACCTGCAACTTCAGCCCTCCTGCAATTCTGAAATTTCGCACATGTGAGCTTTTCTAGGGCAAATTTCTCTCTTTATACTTCACTTTCTTCCTCCTTTGACTTTGAGTTTTTCCTTGCCCTTCCTGCTGATTTTGCTCCTTCTTCATGAGATCAAAATTGCTTGTGTCCCTCAAATGAAGTCGAACTGCCCTTATATACCCATCTATAGAGGTTGAATTACCCCAAACTGGGCCGACTTCACGAAGTAGGGCCAACTTGGTCTTGTAGGGACAAAAATGCTATTTTGACTTTAAATAAAATTTTCTTTTCACTTTTCTTTCAAAGTCCAAATGGGACTTGACTTCAAGACTTATGAAAAATACTCTTTTTGACTTGACAAACCCTAGAAGCATGAAGAACATGCTTGAGCTAGTGACAAATCAGCTTGAGCATGAAACCCATTCTTGAAAATAATATTTTTCTTTCTTCTTTTGCTTGTTACATAAGATGTACATAATGACTTGAGTACATTGACAATTATGAAGACCGAAACTAGTTACATTTTCCAACACTCCCTCTTAACTACAGAGGTATTCATAATTGTACAATTGGTACAAGGACACAAGATGTGGCAGATGCTAGGGAAAAACCCCAATGTGGGGAAACCCTTTGATCAAATCTTCTTATTATTCTTCAATAGTTCAGCAGAGAGGGAGAGTACAAATATCAAATTAACTTGTCCAAAACAGTCTTGTCAAATCAGCAGTCAACAATAGTGAACTGCAGCCCTAAACAGAAACTCAACGGTGGTCAAAGCAGTTCCAAAATGTCCTCCAAGCAGCCTGGTCAACAACAAATAACTTCAGCCTTCAAAGACGGTCAAAGTCAGCCCAAAATAGATCGGTCAAACCAGTCAAAGGAGAGAGAAAACCTTGCTGTAAATTCTGCAGTCAAATCTGAAGTCAACATTCAAGTCAAATCAGTCAACCTGTTCCAATCACCTTGAAAACTGTGCCAATAAATGCAGCCTCCAAAAATCAAAATTCTGCCCACAAGAATGAAGTCAACGCTGGTCAAAAACAACCAAGTCAATGCTGGTCAATGCTGTCTTGATCCTGAAATTTTTGGCCAACAAACTAACTCAGAAATTCGTCCTCCTTTAACATGTGCGAAGTAGAGAAGGCTGCCTCCAAGCTGTACGAACCAATCAAGAGAGGAGAGAGAGAGATATGTGATGAGATGAGTGATGTCCAAATGAGGAGAGAGGTCACTCCTATTTATACACTTCGTTGAGGGTGAGGAGACACATCCATTGGACTTATGAGCCTACATTTCACTGAGCCCGACCTTGACAATTTGTGCATGAGAGAATAATTTCAAAATTCTATTTATGCTTGTCAGAATGAGATGATCTTTATATCAAAATTGGACCTCTCAAAAAGAGGAATCCAATGCAATAATCATCTCCATCATATGAGCTGTCCTAAGGTGGAATTTGGCCCTAGTTGCCAAATTTTAACAATGGAACTGCACAATAGTAGACAACACTCCATGGATCCCCAAAGATGTTCAGAGATTGCTCAAGATTCACCTATTGGGCGAAGAAGATGAACCTGGTTCGCCCAGTGTTTTAAAAACCGTTTTTAAAAACTGGTTACCGGTCTAACCGGTCGGTTAGCAAGGCCGCCGGTCAGAACCGGCCAAAAAACCCGGTTAGAAAGGCAGTGTTACCATTTTTTGGCCCTAACCGGTGAAAACCGGCCGGTTTGTATCAAACCGGCCGGTTCTGTCCTAAACTGGCCGATTTTAGGCATGCCCACCATAACAATCAAAAAGCGGATTTCTGCCTATGGTTTAGGGGTTTTGGGGGGGAACTAAGGGTGTTTTCCCTCCAAAAACACCCTCTCCAAGCTATAAGAGGCCCCTCTCTCTCTCATTTGTCTCACACAACTGATTTGGAGTGTTTGTGAGTGTTTGTGAGTTTGTTTGTGAGCTTGGAGAGTGTTGAGTTTTCGCTGAAGTAGTCATCTTGGAGTTGGAGTTGGAGCTATTTTGGATATGGTGTGTAGCTGTCAGTGGAGTTGCCATCTTCAAGAGGAGGCTAAGGAAGCTAGTTTGCATTTCCAGGTAAGGATTTGCACTTGAAAATTACTTATTTGACTGTTGTCCATGAATTAATTTTTTTTGTGTTATAAACTTCTCACTTCTATGATCTACCATCCAGGGAGTCATCATGCCTCCAAAAGCCAGAGATACTGCATGGGATCATTGTGATATGATTGATGGCAAAATGATCTGCAAATATTGCCAAAAATCCATTCAAGGAGGGGGTATTAACAGGGTCAAGCAACACTTGGCTGGGATAGGAGGCCATGTAAAGCCATGTGGAGCACCAATGAAATAATAGGGCATATTAGGGCAGAATACCTTCAGAAGTTTGAGACTCAAGTCACTGAACCAATAGAGAAGTTTGTGACTGCAAAGTTTGGGAGTGGAGACTCAACCAACTGAGTTTGATATGAGACTGAGACTCATGAGAGTTTCAACTCAAGTGATAATGTGACACGATTATAGTATACTATTATATATATGTAGAAGCTAGACTGAAGTCTTGTAGTAGGCCACTGGCCCATGTTTGTGGCTTTGTTTTTGCACCTAGAAACCATTAGGCCTCACGCTTATGTATTTTCGAGATATGTATTGCACTCGTCCATTTTGATATATTCACCTTTACATGGTAAAAAATGACAATCTTTGCATATTTGTCGCTATTGCTTGGAATCATGGTTTTAAATCTTAAAATAGTTTTTTTCATTAAAAAAATTATTTAATGTATTTTTCTAAAACCGGTTCGTTTAGACCAAACCAGTCCCGGTTAGACCGGTTCCGGTCGGTAAACCGGTTCATTAGTTGGACCGGTCCGGTCACCGGTTCCGGTTTTAAAAACATTGGGTTCACCATGCCCAACTGGCCCCGCTGTTGTACCATACACTTGGCAGATGAACCAGGACTTGTATGCTAATGTGGCATCACTTACACCATCATTTGAGCCCTTACAAATGGTCTATAGGCATCTTCAACCTACTTGGAGGCCCATGAGGTTACTTGCGTGCCCTCACACCCATTGGGAGCACCACAGGTTTATTATTTGGAGAACAAGGGGCCAACCCTTTGTCCACTACTTTTGTGAGTCCTATTCATCATTATGACACTTATGGATTTTATCAGGCCTCTTAGAAGGCCCAACGACATGCATCATTGATCATTCGACCTCTTGAGAGGCTTATTCTTTTGTTTATGAGCTAATCTGGTGGGCTTGTCACCAAAAGATTAGTTGTTTTGCACATTATTTTATTCTAGGGGTTAATGTAGGCCCAAGTAGCTAAATCGAACTCATTAGAAGTGTGTAAATAGAAGTGACAAGGATTCATTTTAACATCATCACTTGGATTTGGAACTTGTATCTCTTTAGAGATTTTCACTATCCTTCTTGGAGGACAAATTCTTGGAGCATGGGATGAATTTTGATGTTTGGATAATTTTCATATGTCTTCTAGCTTCTTGATGGCAAGTTTTTGGATGGTTGGATATATTCTTATACATGTAAGTACATTTTAATGCTATATTCTTTCTTTCTAATTTTTTCACATACATTGTTGTTGGGATTTCACTATGCTAGGGCCTATTTGTTGCATCTCTTATGCGAAGTTGTGGAAATTTTGTTTCTGGATAGTGAATGCTTCATGTATGTCCCATGTTTAATGAATGAATGTTCCTAGGGATGTTTCATTACTGAAATTCATCTTGATAAGCCATCTATCTTGCAAAACGAAGTATAAAGTCTTTGAAGCTACTTTTGTTGTTGCCCTAGTACCAAGCGAAGTTGTCTTTGAGGCCTCTTTGACCTAGAAAATTCAAAGGTCCATAGTCATAATTCTACCTGACTCCAATATCCCCGAAGGATTAGGCACTGGTCTACCCAAAGGTGATCGCCTTAAACCTATTTCCTTTCTCCCGTCTCCTATTATCTAGGTCTAATCCTCTAGGTCACCTAGGGCATGAATTATCTCACAATCCAGCCATCCAAATACTTCGATTTTTGGTCCACAACTACATTGGTGTGTCCTCAAGAAGCCCTCCAAATTTCATGAGATTCTGACAGTGGGATCTTGAGATACCGCAAGCCCTAGGTCAAAGACCAATTCCTGCCCTTGGTTTCCCTTATGCTAGAAACCTCATTGGGATCCTCTCATTGCCTTCCATTGAAAATTCATTCCTTGATCTCTTTCCCCTTCTTAATTAGTTCAAGCATATCATTGGTTGCTAAATCCTATCCTCTTGACCTAACTTGGCTCCACTTGGTCCCGTATGGTCCCATATCATATCAAAGTGAACTCTTCAAAAACCACTTGGGAAACCAAGTTCCACAAGGATTTTAGGGTTTAGGAAGCTCTTATACAAGTCACATTCCTTAAGCCATGCCCACAAATCCCAATTACCCTATCCTAGAGAACCTTGCACCTTGCTTAAGAAGCAAGCATGTCCCACTCGAGTCTCTCCTAGGAAAGGGTCATCGAGATCACTTCACATCCATTTTAGTTGATCTATCCTTCATAAGTGATTCTCTATATAGTGGGTGTCCTCCCATCGGTGAAAGTCCATAAAGAGTAGGAAGCTCTTGCTCTGTTGACAGTGGGTTTTAGCTTCTTTGTTGCTCTTGATTTATCAAGTGCCCCTCTAGGACCCCCTGCTAGTTTGAGCGGTAACACTGCCCAAATCGGAAAATTTTGAAGATATGAAATCTCCTCTTTGTTGCCATCCATTTTCAGATCTCCAATATTGTCCACTTTTTGTACTAGATCAACTTCAAAATTCTGCAATGCAGATTCTTTGTTGTTCAATTGCACATCATCATGGATCTGATCATCATTTGCAAGTTCTGTCTTCTACTTGGCTAGCTTTTCAAAAGTGATCTTCTCAAATAAACATAATCTTCTCATATATTGGACAATGGGAAAGCAGTTCTCATTACCATCACAACTCCAGTGTATAAAAAATGCCATAAAAAGTTGTGCAGAAGATGTGAATACCCTCTACCGAGACTGTCAAATGAGTCCATTGCATGTCTGTCCAAACCAAGGGCAAAAAATTTCATCTCGGCATCTTGGTTGACTAGGGAATTGTCGTTGATGAACTTCTCAAATGCATAGTAATGTTGGACTACGTCACCATATCCATTGAATCTCAGGATGACCTCTATATCATGTAAGGATGCACGTGGGGAAACCCCGACATGCTGAGAAATCAACTGGAGCATAGAGTTTTGCTAGCCATGCAAGAGGCTCCATCCTTTTTATACATATAAACTTTACATTGATGCTGAAAGAGAACAATCTGCAAAATACTGATCATACCTCACAAAATGCCGTGATAGAGTTGCCAAGATTAGCTTGCTTCTCAAGCCTTCACAATTGTTGGATGTGCTCACCTCTACACCCAACAAAATGTTCAAAAACTGTAAGGAACAAGGGCTTTGTTCCTCTGTGGAGTTGCCATTCACAAATGTTGAGAAGCATATTGACAAATGTCATTGAATGCCAGGTTGATTGAGCTTTATCCCCTGCAATGGTGCCAAAAATGTTACATCTATGAGTTGTGCGTTAAGATGATAAAAACTCCAAACCATGCCACACAATCCGAGTGGCACTTGGGTAGGTCATCCACTGTCACCTCAACAGCCTAGCTTGCCTATCTTTTGGTAGGTTCTCCTCTGGCTCTAAGGGGGGCTCCCCTATTAGGATCACTAGGGCTTGAATAGAAGAATGCAAGGTGATGTCAAAATATGGCCCTAGTGAAACAGAATTTTGGTTTTATATAGGAAAGAAATGAGGGTGATGGATGAATATGAAGACCAATGTGAATAATCAAGGGCAATATGTGGGGTTGCGATCACAACTCCCTCTTTGTTAGCTCATCCTTTAGGACTGGATGGATGAAGAGTTGGAGGTGGAACTATCTCACTCAAGCCATTCTAGGATAATCCACAGGGAACATAGCTTCGTTAGGAGGACCTGCTCATTCGAGATGCCCCAACCACTGTACTAACAGCTGCCGCCAATATTCCACACTTCGGCCCTAGTTACTATCTAGAAGATAGAGCCCCACTCTTTTGGCCTTGGCTTGTAGTTCCAGCATCTCTAGATATGGCCTTGATGAGATTTTGCTGGTGTATTCATCTTACGTCTCTGCATCTTTCTTTCTTTCAGCTAGTCTCTTGGCTCTGTTCTTAGATCTTTTCCTCTCGCTTTAGCATAGGTATAGGAGCTGCTTATGCACTCCAGAGTCCCAATATCTATTACACTGGTTGTATTCTTTTACTCCCGTTGACCTACGTTTGTGGTCATTTGTTGGACATAATAAAATTATTGTATCTTATCTGAAGTGATTTTCGTCAAGTCTGCAGCACTGCTGTACTGTTTAATGAATAATATTTTTAAGCATTGCCTGAGCTCAACGTTCTATTATTATTTCATGCCCCGTTTCTTTTATATTGCAGTTAGAAATGAAAGTCCATTCACAAAAAATTGAACACCATGGGTTTAGAATCTACTTTGATAAGTGTATTTCTTTCACGTTAGATTTTAGGGTTAATTAGGAGTTTTTTTTTTGTTAATATGTCAGGATAGAGCTGCTTGGAACAGGTAGAAATTGTTGATTCAATCTTCCTTATTGAAATAATCCTCTTGCATTTACATTTCAGATACGGAGCATTGATACTGATTTAGTGGATCCCATGTATCAATCGAGGTGAGCATGATACATGTTCTTCATAGGTGCTAATAGTCGTCTTAGAAGATACAATGCTGAATGAAGCCTCTAAGATGTTAATTTAAATGCTGCTGATTACATTTTCCAATTGGTTGTAGGATATAGTGGATGAATAAATATGCTACTATTATCCCATAAGATGAATGTAATGATCTCTCCCTTGACACAGCTGTGGGCTTGGTTTGCATTTAGGTCCCAGAAGGCAGCTGCACAGTTCTTCTGGATAGGTGGTCAGCAGTTGAAATCATCTCTGGGAAAATTATCAGAGTGTAGGTCTGAAATGTATGGTGGCTTTTCAGAGAAGGATGTTGTTTGTTGGGAGTCAAATGTGCTATGGTCTCTGAAGCATTTCGAGGATGTGTCAAACCCACTAGTTCTTTGGGATGTCCTAATGGCACTGTTGGCTCTAAAGGTTCTAACATTAAAGTTGTTTGAAACAATACTCTCCAAATGGCTCTCTAGCTGGTTCTCAGGGAGTCGTCAGGCGTGTGCCTTGGAAAGGTGTCTAATTCATTTACCAAGGTTACTGTCGAAGGCAAGTTGTCGTCGCATTCATCTGCTAGTCATTATCTGCAGGCGTTTACTGCTATCAGGCATCAAGATAGAGTCTCTAAGTTCTGGGCTATTTGAGGTCGACAATAAAGAAAGCATTGATAGGCGTGAGCAGTTGAAGGGCTGGACCAAGTTATTGCAGAGCAGTGAGCATGAGCTTAGAGAAAGGCTTGTATACTTTACTCTGTCAGCTATATCATGCCGTGTTTCTTATGTGCAGCCAGTTTGTCATCTAGGAAAAACAGCTTGGGTGCCAGCAGGAGCTCCACAAATGGAGAAATGGGTTTCTTTGAATAGTGCCAAAGTACCTGATCCTCTTAAGCAACTTACAGGACAAATCCGGGAACTTGGGCGAAAGAGGTAAGGTCTCGAGTGTATATGAACTTTTATGGAGCAAGTTATTATTTTCTTTGTTTTCATCGAGTGGTGTTGGATGCCATGGTTCTTTGAAGTTGTATCAAGGATGCAAACAAACTGTGTTCAGGTATCTACTAAAGTCTGAGGCACAAAATATCTGTACTTTTGTGTGTCCTTGACCATCAGTTTGAACCTTCAATCTCTTCTGTTGAGTATTCCCAGTTATCACTGTGTCATGGATGCTTTTAATGTTTTTGTAGCATCACAAATTACTAATTCTTTTCCTCCATGCTTACTAGAATCTGGCCTCATCTAATAGAAATTATGTTACAGTTGTCTTTATATCTATAAAAGGTTTACTTGTCTAAAAAATTGATGATTGTGTCTCATCTTGCAGAGTTGCCTGCATCAGTGAATATGCTGCCTCAGAGCGTTGTAACTTTTGCAATGCACCTGTGCAATTTAAATCTCCTGAACTTGCCTACTGTCAAGCTGGGCGTTGTAATTCGGGCAGCCAAAATCACAAACTCCAGCGTTGTGCAGTTTCCATGCAGGTTTGTCCAGCTATTTCTCTATGGTTTTGCATTTGCTGTGAGAGATGGGCTCTCAAACAAGCCCCTGATATGTTCTTCTATCTGTCATCATTGCAAGATGTTAAATATTTATCTGAGCACTTTCTTCTACGTGGATGTCCAAAACCTTTATGTCCTTTCTGTGGCATACTGATGCAAAGATTGCTGCCTGAATTTCTACTTACAAGTTCGCCAGTATAGATATGACAGGTTTTGATAGTTGGCATTGAAGATTGAAGTAAATTCTTTTAGCTTTATAATGGTAGGGAAACACAGCTTTCTTAGCCACGTTCTCCATTTTGTTAGCGGTCACAAGTGAAAAGTCAGCAAATGAAATTGGGATCAACGAGTGGTGTAAAGTTGGCTGAAATAATCTTGAACATTATATTTTCTGTAATAATATGATGTGATTTATTTCAATATTCTTGGTGCTATTTTATGCAATCCTAACTTTGCATATAGTTGTACAATTATGAGCTTTTGGAACCAGGTTTTTGAATTTGATTTGTCACAGATTGCAAAGATGTTACCAAAAATAATTCACAGTTGAAGATTGCAGTGATGGATAAGCGGAGTCACTATTAATGATGGTGAACTGTCTTCTTCCTAATTTGAACTGTGGTTTGGTTAAGCAGCTTTTCTTAGATCTCTCTTTTTTGGTCTGGGATAGAAATAGCTTTATTCCAACACAATGAAAGGACTGGCACATGTCCAACCCATAATCGCTACTTTCATTTGGATTAATCAGCAGCATATCAGTCCATGCAGAAGCTTACAAAATGCAGTCAGATTGAATTGCAATCACTGTGCATCCTGAAGTGGTGAACATATATTTTTTTCAGCTCCAGCACAAATGGTATATATTTCTTCAGTTTGAGATATGAAGTTGTTGCTGTTTGAGAAATAGTCAGATGGCATAATATTGAATGAAATATTTGATGAGCAGCAGATGAAGATATAATTTTGTGAGTGACAGACGAGATTCTGATGCTTCATAGAGACGACAAATTTCTGTGAGCAGCAGACCTTACATCATAATAATGATATATTCCATTTATGTGTCTCTCATTATATAATTGTGTATTTTTAATTTACCAACAATCATTAACAAAGAGGTAGCTTCATTGCAGAAATAATGTATTCTGAAGGTACATGTATTGACCATTACCTTAGTTCTGACCTTGGAATTGATGAGTGTATAGTTACATTGGCTTTACGTCTGTATTGATGTGAATTGTGAAATAATGAAAAGCATGAGTGACCCATATGAAAAGTGTTGTATCAGTGATTAATATGAACGACATTGTACCAGTGGCTGGCTAATTAGCATGTTATTGTATGAGTTGCTAATTATTTAACTTTATTTAACTTTTAGTGTAAGTACAAGAGATGATAGAGATGTGAGTTAGTGGATCCGTAGATTAGTAAGCCAGTGCCATTTGAGTTTCATTCACATGAAGAACGGCAATGAATGTCAGATGGCACTAACCGTGTGACCTTTGGCCACACGAGAGTTTTGTTGTTCAATGTGCTTTATACTCTTCCTTGGTGGATTCTAATGTGCAAGATGTATCACCAGTCTACCGATAGAATATGAGTAGACTGCATTACATGCTGACACTGGTTGCAGGGTGACAGGGAGCTGATCTGTAAACCATGCCAAAGGCATAAACAGAAATGTGAATTAGACCATGATCAATAAAATTAATAAATAATGTGCAGCATTATCAAATAATTAGGGCAACTAGCTAGTGACTAGTCTCTCAAAATGTTATAGAATGTTGAAAATAGTTAGAAAGTACTGTGTTATGGATCTTTATAGTTAAAGCCTTGCATCATCTGATGAGAAATGTGCAGTTTGGTTGCTATAATCCCAGATTTTGGCTATCTGGATTCTGGTCATGGAATTGGCAGAGATGTCTCACTTGCACAATAGATATCTGGAAACTCTGTGACATGCATGTTGAAAATAAAGACACCAAGGAGGTGTTTCCTAGTGCATTTCCCTTTGGCCTAGGAAAACACATTAATGACTTTTTGTCTTGGGACATTGAGTTTAATCAATGTCATGGAGCTATGTTACTTTTTGTGAGTGATGTACCATTTACTTCAATTTATTTAAATCACAAAGTGTTATAAAGTGACTTTATGTGAAAAGTACATGGTAAACTTTATGTTATTAAAGTGTTTTTTATGTTTTAAAAGTGACTTTATTAGAGAAAAATGCACTCAGTACAAAATATTGAAAAGTACTAGGGGGCTCATTAATTGAGAGGGACCACATAAGGGAGGGGGTCAAATAGGGGACTTGATCTCATCCATTGATCTCATGGGATGAGATTTAATCTCAGCCCTTGATTTCAAGGTTTAGTGTTCTCCTCATTTTAGAAGACAAAAAGTGAAAACAAATTCATTCATTATTCTCATGAGATTTGAGTAGAGTGAAAGGAAGGAGGAGGACGAGTTTGCAGGTCCGAGGAAGAGGAAATCAAACACCAAAGAAGAATCCAAGTTTACTGTTGATGGACTGGCATGAGTCCCGATAATTTCGGGCTAGCATTTTGGGCCAAGTTTCTTGGTATTTCTGGCCGTGTTTTAATCTGTAAGACTGTGCAGACTTGTGGTGTGGCTGAGTGTGAGACTGCATTTTTTTTTAGCTGTGAAGAGGGCTGTTCGAATCATCTTTGTTTCTGACGTATATATAGTCACATGGCTGAGTTTTGAGGGAGGCTGTCTCTGCTACATTTCGTGGACAGATAGCTCATTGTTCAAAGCTAAAAAAAGTGTGAATCCCAAGGCTGTTCAAGAAGATTGTGGCACAAAATTCTGAGCATATTTCTGCTCAATTTGGCTCAAATTTCTAGACACCGTTGGGAGACTGTATGCACAGGATTCAAAGCAAATACAGTCTGAGCTTATGACTCTGGGAACTCAAATTTCTATGTAATTTCGCAGTGACATCAACAAACATTAAAAGGAAGATAAGTTGTTTTATCTCAGCTGTGTATTTATTTCCTCAAGAGCAATTAAATTCCTCCTTTAGAACTGGTTTTCCCCTTGTGGGTCTTTGTAGGGTCATTAGACCAAAAACAAGCGTCTATTTCTGAGTGTGTGTGATTGTATATTTTCTTTCATATCAGCTGAAAAGTGAAACAAAATAGAGTAGTCTCCTGTCTCAAGTTGAATGCAAAACTAATAGTTATATTGGTCATAAGTTATGTTGGGGGTTGGGCATTAAACTTATGAAAAAACTTGAAACTGGGAAGGGCTACAACATACACAAATTTTCTACATTGTACCAGAGCCTGAGGACTTCAGATCTGAGTTTTTCATGAACTGATAAAAGAAACCAGTAAGCTATCCTTTGCCATATCAGTCAGAAACCCAGGGACTTGTTGGTTGAGAGGGAGAAAGATTGCCTAGTAACATATTTGCTCTTTTGTGTTGGTTGTGAGGGCCATGGTGACTGGTTCGAGGGTAGAGAGCAGATTGAGTGGGGCTGATAATTTTGGCCCCTAGAAGAAGAGGATGATCCATGGTGACTGGTTCGAGGGTAGAGGGCAGATAGAGTGGGGCTGATAAATTTGGCCTCTGGAAGAAGAGGATGATGCTTTTATTTGAAGAAGTTGAAGTGTGGGATATAGTTCAGAATCTTGTGCAATCTCCCACTAATTCAGCGCAGTTGGTATTCTTTAACAAGAGGAATGTGAAGGGAAGGAGAATCATCCTTGATGCCATCAAAGGCCACGTATTCCATCATGTCACTGGGAAGAAGCTTGCCTACGAGATGTGGGAGTCCCTAGTCACACAATACCAGAGTTCTAATGAGAATAAAAAGATGGTGTTGAGGTAAAAGCTAAGAAACACGAAGATGACCAAGGCCGACAATCTGATCTTGTACCTCACTGTGAAATTTCCTTGGAATTGCAACAACTAGAATTTATTCTCCTATTTGATTAGCAGTTTAATTGTTTACAACAATTAAAGAATAAATCACATTGCAATTATTCACAAAATAAATTCCTTGCGGAAGTAAATAAGGAACTGAGAAATAGATGCACACACTATAAAATTGACACTAATATTTTTGGACTATAAAATTGACACTAATATTTTTGGACTAACGTCCTTGGAAAAATCTTGAAGGGAAAATCGGTGTAGTAGATGAGGGCTTATTTTATTATTATGCAACAATAAAAATCTCAGTACAATAATTTAGATGTTTGACTTGCAATACTCCAACAAATATCTAACAAAATACTAGGAGAGAATTTTCTCCCTCTACAATACAATTTGGCCTCCTTTTGACTTGCTCGTTCTTTCTCCTCGACAACTCGACCTCCCTGGAACAAACATTACTGGCCTGGGAAATTCGTGTTGCTTGCTACTTGGCTCTAACTGAGTTGTCCAACCTCCCTCTGCCTCTAGAAATTATTCGCTCTGCCTTTCGGGTGATCTCCTGACCCTCCAATAGCTGAAATGACTCTCTTTCCAACACTCGCACTGGGGTTTCTGGCTGCTCGTGTTGACTATTGGGCCTATCTGCAGAATAATTTAAGCCTCCCTTTTCTAGCCTCTCCGACACTGGAAAATCGGTGGGAAACGCCTCTAAGCTTCCCGTGATCCGAATTGGATCCTAGAACACTCTCTAAGTTTTCATGAACTCATAAAATTATGCCAAAAATTAAAAATCTTGTGAAGATCAAGCTATCGGAGGAATCCTCATGACAGTTGTGAATGGTGATTAGTGTGGATCAACGAGGGCCGTTGATCTAGCACATAGAACAACGGACCATGGTAATGCGCATTGGCACCAACTAGCAATTGCAGGGACAAATTTGGAGCAACGGAGGTAGTTTCCGATATGCGATTAGCGACAAGTCAAACCTCTCAGTGAAGAAAAGCCCCGAGCACCTGGACCTGAAATATTATGAAATGCGGAAAAGTAATTAATTTGGTTTTGTCGTTGCGGGATTCCACAAAACCGACAGGATATCGGAAGGGCTTTGAGGTGGTAAGTGGTTTCAACAGAGTCCTGCTCGATGCCGCACAGTGGTTGCCACGCGTCCCATGGAAGAGGGAGAAAACCGCTCACATTGGGTGGGTAACCATTGAGCTACTCAACCGCCCGATATAAGTGACGACCGTAGGATTTGGGGGGCCCAGATCAATGGCGGAGGCGCGTTCCGATGGATGACCAGAATTGACAAGGTTATAGAGAAAGATTGTAAAGGATTGAAGTCCGATATGGACGATGCGCTGGCAGAGATTTGTATTTCGCAGGCATTCTTGGAGTTAACGGACAAAATGGTCATTCAAACATTTCTGGTGAACTTGACACACTCATCCGTTATAGAATAGGTGGCCACCTTCCTGTGAGGCGTTATACAATGATGATTACGTTGAACAAAGGGATTCAGACGGACAGAGGCAAGGAAACCGGAAAGCCGAGAAGCGGAAACAAACAGTCAGAAAGAAGATTGGCTTTAAAGCCACGAATTGACAGAGAAAGAGAAGAGAGTTAGTGAGACGCAGAAAACTAAGAGCAGAAAGAAGGAGCTGAGCTGACCTATAGAAGCAAAGGCAGCATCGAGCCAGACAGAGCCAGAGAGAGTCAGAGAGTCTGTGTACTCCAGAGAAGGCTTGAGAGGTTCAAGCGAACTCCTCTGTATATGCCTGCCATGTATGAGTCTCGGATTGGGCTCATACTACTGTGACCAATAGAGGTCGAGTTTCAGTAAGTAGAGTCTGTGTACACCAAAGACTTGGGGGATCTGAGTACAGTCTCGCTGATTCATATCTGCTATGTGAGACTCAAATTGAGCTCACTGTTGTAAAAACTTTGCTTTTGAAAACATAATAGAGAGACCACCACTGAAGGCTGGACCGGGAGACGTAGCCCAGGAGATTTGGGTGAACTCCTTATTAAACTTGTTGTATTTACATGTTTGCCTGTTATGTTTTCTCTAACTGATTCAGTGTCTGTGTATTTTGCAATCTTATCGATCTGTTGCATAAAATAACATAGGCACATCCATGCACATGAGTCTATAATACCTTAATTGTTTGTCTTAGATCAATTTCAGATCAAGTGGTATTAGAGCTCTAGGTTGCTAAGGTTAGACAAGCTTGTGCGAGATTTTTTTTGTTGAATGCTAACTAGATCAAAGCTTAAATTAGGAGGAGAGTTGGTTGAAACTAACCCAGGAATTGGAAGAGTCAACCCTAAGAGGAAAATGGCAGAAGAAAGTCCCTTGGAATCAGACCCTCAGTTCATGGATAGTTTCATGACCATGAGAGCCATGGTAGAGGAAATGTATAGAGAATTTAAGAAAGGTAGAGATGAAGATTCATCAAACTCCAAACAAGATAAAGGAGTAGAAGAATCTCTCCTCAATGACCATTCTAACGGTAAAGGGAAAGAAGGAAAGCTTCCCACACCTCTTGATAGCCCTGAAAATAAAAAGAAGACATCTTTGATTAAATTAGATGTTAAATTTGATTTGCTGATATATGATGGACAGTTGAATGCAGAGAAGCTGGATAATTGGATTAGACAGATTGATGTGTATTGCAGGGTGCAGAGCATTGATTCAGATAGTAGTAAGATTCAGTTGGCTAGCCTACGCCTTGGAGGCACTGCCTTGGTATGGTGGGAAGGCAGGACACAAGCTGACATGAAGAAGCATGGTAAAATTCTTTCTATCTAGACTGAATTTGTTTACGCAATTAAAAACAATTCTATCCACTAGCTTATATGCAGCAAGCTATGAAGAGTTGGCAAACTCTTCAACAATTGAAAGGGCAAAGTGTACAAAGTTACAACCAAGAATTCAAGAAAAGAGCTTTGATTCTAGGCATTTCTTTAGACCCACCTGAAACTCTGCTGAAGTATATAGGTGTTTTACATAGTTATTTGAAACATACCATTCTCATGTTTAATCCCACTAACATAGATGAGGTATCTGTTCAGGCTACACATCTAGAGGCTAGAGGCAAGAATGTGAACTCAGAAGTTGGGGGATCATCAAAACCCATTGCAAGCAAGAATAAGGAAAAGAGAAAGCAGAAATGGAAAGAGAGGAAGGCAAATGCTGTACAAAAGAGCAAACCTTCGTGCACTCATTGCAAGAAGGATGGGCATGATGATGAACACTGCTAGATTTTACGTCCAGAGCTGAAACCCAAGAAGTACGATGGCAAAACGAAGAAGACAGCTGCAGCTATTCGAAAAGATTTGGGGTCAGACTCAAGGGATGAAACAACAATCACAACCACAGGTATAAAAGGTAAAAATTCTGAAGCATCTACTAGTAATTCTGCGCAATCTACTGATAATGAAGAAAATGAGAGGAAAAGACATGAACTTTTTCATATTAGAGTTATTTCCAAGCATCAAAAGATTGATATTTTGTTTAATAGTGGCTCACAAGTAAATTTAATTTTTGAAGCAATTTTAAAGAAGTTGGGATTACTAACCACACCTCACAAGAAATCATATCCATTAGGTTGGTTATGTGATAAAGCAAAGCTACAAGTGACTAGACAATGTAAACTTAGGTTTTCTTTTGGGTCAGCGTTTATAGATGAGGTTGAGTTAGATATTGTTCCCTTGAATATATGTGGAATTGTTTTAGAAGTCCTTACTTGTATGACAGAAAAACTATCTTTTATAGGGCAGAAAACAAGTATCAGCTCGTTAAAGATGAAATTGAATATATTGTAAGAGCTCATAAACTCAAGGATAATTATACTCTGATAAACTTAGGGCAGATGAAAAAAAATTGTAATTCATGCAAACAATTTTCACTGATGGTTGTAAAGGAAAAGAAACCTGATAAAACCAATGTATTTGAGGGCTATAATGCCAAACAAGAAGTTAATTTAGAAAAAATTGTTTAAGAATATGATATACTATTTCAAGAACCTAAAGGTCTGCCACCCAAAAAGGAAATAGTACATGATATCAATTTGCAGCTAGATGTTCCATTGCCTAACATCATAATGTATAGGTTGTCCGCTTTAGAGAATGCAGAAATCAAGAAGCAGGTACATGAGCTGCTTGAGAATGGGTTCGTAAGACCTAGCACATGACCATGTGGATCTCCAATTGTCTTGGTGAGAAAGAAAGATGGCTCATAGAGAATGTCCGTTGATTACCGAGCACCGAGTAAGATAACGATAAAAAATCGTTATCCCCTTCCTCGCATAGATGATCTATTAGATTAGTTGAAAGAAGTTGTTTACTTTTCCAAGTTGGACTTGCATAGTGGCTACCATCAGGTCAAAGTTGCAAAGCAAGATGCATGGAAGACTGCTTTCAAGACAAAGCAGGGATTGTATGAATGGTTAGTTATGCCTTTTGGCTTAACTAATGCTCCTACTATCATGAGAGTAATGAATGATGTACTCAAAACTTTTATTGATGATTTTGTCATGTATATTTAGATGACATTCTTATATTTAGTAAAACGTAGGAAGAACACTTGAAGCATGTAAAACAGACTTTAGATGTTTTGAAAAGAGAAAATCTTTATGTTAAGCTCTCAAAATGTGAATTTGGCAAAACATCTTTGAATTATTTGGGTCATATTGTAGGGGGTGGTGAATTGAAGATAGATCCCTCTAAGGTTGTAGTGATTGTAAACTGGCCTAAACCCAAATCTGCGACTGAAGTTAGAAGCTTCCTAGGAGCAGCACAATATTGGAGAAAATTTATTTCTAACTTTTCCTTGATTGCAACTCCCTTACATGCTTTAACAGGATTGAACAAAGTGTTTCAGTGGGGAGGCAAACAATATAAAGCCTTCAACACTTTAAAAGAAAAGATTAGTACGTCACCAGTACTAGCATTACCTGATTTTCAAAGACCATTCGAGATTGAAACCAATGCCAGTGACTATGCCATGGGAGTAGTGTTGATGCAGGATGGTAAACCCATATGTTATCATTCTGAGACATTTAATTCTGTAGTAGTTAATTACCCCACATATGATAAGGAATTATATGCATTAGTAGAGAGTGTGAAAAAGTGGAAACATTATCTAATGGGCAAAGGGACAATTATACATACTGATCATCAACCACTTCAATATTTACACTCACAAACTAAGTTGCAGCAATCGAGACACTATAGGTGGATGGGTTTTCTACAACAATTTCATCTTGTCATCAGATATAAAAATGGCATACACAATAAAGCTGTAGATATGTTGTCCAGACCAATCATAAATGCATCCACTATACTTAAGCATAATTTAATATTGTAGGAGAGCTACATTGAACAGTATGCTCAAAATATAGATTTTAAAGATGTATATGCAACTTTAAGTCATGGCAAACAAGTAGAAGAATTGGATTATCATGTTAAGGACCAACTCTTATATCATTTTGGAAAGTTATGCATTCCTCAAACCGAAAGAGTAAAGATAATTTGAGAAGCACACACTTCTTTAATATCAGGTCACTTTGGTGTAAGTAAAACAGTTGCACAACTGCAAAATTTTTTTTATTGGCCAAAAATGCATGAAACAGTTTCTAGATATGTAAGAGGGTGTACCATGTGTGCTAAAAACAAGCCCAGCAATAGAAAACTAAGCTTGTACACTCCACTACCAGTTCCTTCTCATCCTTGGGAAGGTGTTTCCATGGACTTTGTTGGGACACTGCCTAAATCTAGAAAAGGTCATGACTATTTATATGTTATTGTGGATAGGTTCAGCGAAAAGTGTATTGTAATACCTTGTAACAAACAGATTACAGTTGAACAAACAACAAATTTGTTCTTTCGGCATGTATGGGTTCATTTTGGATTACCTTCTTCCATTGTATTAGATTGAGATTCCCAATTTGTTGGGAAATTTTGGTTGAGTCTGTGGGAATTGATGGACACCAAACTAAAGAAGAACACAACCTTTCATCCACAAACAGATGGCCAAACATTAGTGGTCAACAGGACAGTGATCCGGTTGCTCAGGGGTTATTGCAGCAAACATCCCAAGCTTTGGGATGAACACCTATGCTATGTGCAACATGCTTACAATCGTGCTAAACATTCTTCTACATAAAGATCTCATTTTGAGACTTGTTTTGGTTTCACACCAAGGTCTCCCTTGGATTTTGTCTTTGGTAAAGACATAGCGGTTGAAGGACACAGTGATGTGAACAAGGCAACCAAGTTCATTGAACAAATCTAAGAGATTCACCAGGTAGTACATGAATCGCTGGAAAAGAGTCAAGCCAAGTACAAGGCAAGGCTTGATAAGCATCAGATTGAGCATAGTTTCCAAGTTGGTGATCAAGTCTGGCTGTATATCAACAAAGACAGAATGCAAGGTGAAGGTAAGAAGCTAAAGCCAATAAGGTATGGACCTTTCAAGATACTTGAGAAAATTGGCGAAAATGCTTTTCGCCTTGATTTGCTAGCTTACATGCACATCTATTCCGTAGTTAATGTAGAAAGCTTGAGATTGTTTGAACCTTCATTGATTGGAGATCCCGAAGAGCAGAGCCAATTGTTTTCTATTGATGATCTGTTGCTTGACTATCTCAATGAATTGCAAGAAGATACAATTCTGGACATGAAGGTAAGGACAACGTGCAGAGGGGATGTTGAGTACCTTAGGATTTGGCTCAAAAGTTCAAAACCATGTAGTGCAAGATGGATAGAAATTGGACAAGCGAGGAATTTATACCCTCACTTGATTGATGCTTAACAACCAACTTTTGGTGGTGCAAAATCTTTTTCAGTGGGAAGGCCATGATCCGAATTGGATCCTAGAACACTCTTTAAGTTTTCATGAACTCTTAAAATCATGCCAAAAATTAAAGATCTTGTGAAGATCAAGCTATCGGAGGAATCCTCATGATAGTTGTGAATGGCGATCAGTGCGGATCAACGAGGGTCGTCGATCTAGCACGCATAGCGGCAGACCATGGTAACGCGTACTGGCACTAACCGACGATTGCAAGGACAAATTTGGAGCGATGGAGGTAGTTTTTGATATGCGATTAGCGACAAGTCGTCGCTAATCGCATATTGTAGGGCAAACCTCTGAGTAAAGAGAAGCCCTGAGCACTCGGACCCGAAATACTATGAAATGCAGAAAAGTAATTAATTCAGTGCCATCGGAACAAGATTCCACAAAACTGGTAGGATATTGGAAGGGCTTCGAGGCGGTAAGCGGTTTCAACAGAGTCCCCCCTGATGCCACATAGTGATTGCCACGCGTCCTACGGAAGAGAGAGAAAACCACTTACATCGGATGGGTAACCATCGAGCTACTCAACCGCTCGATATGAGCGACAACCGTAGGATTTGGGGGGCCCAGATCAACAACGAGGCGCGTCTCGATGGATGACCGGATTTGATAAGGTTATAGAGCAAGATTGTAAAGGATTGAAGTCCGATATGGACGATGCGTTGGCAGAGATTCATATTTCACGGGTATTCTTGGAGTTAACGGACAAAACGGTCGTTCAAACATTTCCAGTGAACTTGACACACTCATCCATTACAGAATAGGTGGCCACCTCCCTATGAGGCGTTATACAGTGGTGATTATGTCGAACAAAGTGATTCAGACAGACAGAGGCAGGGAAATTGGAAAGCCAGGAAGCGGAAACGAACAGTCAGAAAACAGATTGGCTTTAAAGCCACGAACTAATAGAGAAAGAGAAGAGAGTTAGTTAGACGCAGAAAGCTAAGAGCAGAAAGAAGGAGCCGAGCTGACCTGCAGAAGCAAAGGCAACATTGCGCCAGATAGAGCTGGAGAGAGTCAGAGAGTTTGTGTACTCCAAAGAAGGCTTGAGAGGTTCAAGCGAACTCCTATGTATATGCTTGTCATGTATGAGTCTTAGATTAGGCTCATACTACCGTGACCAATAGAGGTTGAGTTTCAGTAAGTAGAGTCTATGTACTCTAGAGACTTGGGGGATCCAAGTACAGTCTTGTTGATTCATACATGTTGTGTGAGACTCAAATTGAGCTCACTGTTGTAAAAACTCTGCTTTTGAAAACATAATAGAGAGACCACCACTGAAGGCTAGAGCGGAAGACGTAGCCCAGGGGATTTGGGTGAACTCCTTATTAAACTACTTGTATTTACATGTTATGTTTTCTCTAACTGCTTCAGTGTCTGTGTATTTCACAATCTTATTGATCCGTTGCATAAAATAACATAGGCACATCCATGCACATGAGTTTGTAATACCTTAATTTTTTGTCTTAGATCAATTTCAGATTACTCCAGTAGCTGAAATGACTCTTTCCGACACTCACACCAAGGTTTTTGGCTGCTCGCATTGACTATTGGGCCTCTTTGTAGAATAATTTAAGCCTCCCTTTTCTAGCCTCTCCGGCACTGGAAAATCGGTGGGAAACGCCTTCGGAATTCTCTCAGTTGCTCCCTCTCTCTGATGTTCTTGATCTAGCTCAAACTCTTCCCTCGTTAAATCTCTGCACACTGGATAGCTTGATCTGCCTTGCTCTTGCTCTCACAACCTGTGTCTCTCTCCATCCCATCGTCTTGCTCTTATAATCTCTCGCTGGAGCTTCAACAACCATGATTAGATTTTTATCAACGACTAAAATCATCTTAGACTCTATCCATGTGAGTCTCTATAGCATTCTCGATCATCCTTAATTAGTTCCCATTAATTAATCAATTTTCCTAAGTTAGACTTAGGCATTTTTTAATTATTGATCAATTAATTTAATTAAGACGTTTCACAAACTTATTTAGTAATTTTTTTTTTGGGTTTTGGAGATCTCATGTTCCTTAGTCTCTTCAACACAAATAGACCCTATAACACCTGTCCAATGCTACCAAAATATAACACCCTCTTAACAAGGAAGATGTTGTCTCATAAACATCTCCTCTTTGTAGTTGGACCACATTGCTAGTGTCTGACATCAACAACTTGTCATTGTCAACCAACCACTGCGTATATTTTGATTCATTTGCTAACCCTGTAGTTGAACCACTTTGCATCTGTGCTGCTACTGACATTGCACTGTGCCTCCTTGCACCACTGCTAACACTACTTGTGTTGCATCTGATCTCATGTTTCTACAACTACCGCAACTGAGAATTGATCTATTGTCCTTGAACCTAGAAAGCGTTTTGTACTATACCTATATGTTCTCTGAAGTAGATGAACTTAGCTCTCCCTAGAGATTTCATGAGTATATCTGTAACCTACTGCTTTGTGGGAACAATTAATAGTTGGACTGCTCCACGCTGCACACAATCTCTGACGAAGTGGGATTGTATGTCTATATGTTTTGACCTATCATGGAATACTGGATTTTTAGAGAGCTTGATGCAACTCTGATTATCACAGTAGATACTAGTCGCATCCATTTTTTGATTGAACAAACTCACTAGCAGCTTCTGAAGCTATATAGCTTTGCATGTGGCCATGTACTTTGCTTCTATAGAGCTCAGTGTCACAAACTTCTGCTTCTCGTTGCACCAAGAGTCAATCCCTGATCCGACGTTGAAACAACACCCTGATGTGCTTTTGCAATCCATTGAACTGCCTACCCAATATGCGTTTGTGAAACCATATAACTTGACACCATCACCTCGAGTATACCTCAACCCATACTCGACCCTGCCACGCAAATACCTCAAAATGTGCCTGTCCAATGCACTCTCTTAGGTCCCACCATAAACTGATTGAGATTGTTCACTGCAAAGCAGATAATGGCCTAGTGTTGACCAGATACATGAGGTAATCGATGAGTTGTCTAGACTCTATACAAGGCTAGGTCCTGTTGTGGCCACAACCACCACCCTATTGAAACTTGCTCTGGTAGCAAATTTGAATGGGCCCCTAGAAATTTGATCTTTCATTTCTCTGAATGATAACTCTCTGCATGATCTATTTTTATCCCAAGGATTTCAACTCTGTGCCGAGTCAAATCTTCAATTCTTAATGGTTAAAACCCCCCGAATAAATCTCTGTGATATGATTCATTTATAACCTAGTCTAGCCCTTCATTCATGTTCTGTCATCGAGACTTTTCTCAATCCTCATAAACATTCATGGTACTCTATGCCCATACATATAACCAACCCCCACTCTTTACTATGGGTGTATATGGACTCAACCCTCAAAACCTTCTATTGCATCCTTATTTCTATATCAATGCTTTGATAATAGAAATACTATACAAATATGCATAACTTACCCTTTTTGCATTTCCCTGGTCTTTACACATCTCTCGATGCATGCTTTCATCGCTTATCACAATTGCTTGTCCATGCCTCCATCGCATATCGCTTTTCGCATTGGAAAAGGCTAAAGTTCCATCTTCCATGAATAACTGCGATGCGATCAAGTATCTGATCGCATCACATCTCGCAATTGGCACTCTCAACCAGTATATAGGCCCAAGCTTCAAACATTTCGCGATATGGCGGACTCGTCGAGATCATTAACCGTAGCATATATATTGTCGGGTCCGGCCTATCGCTTATCGCAATCGGTGGAACCCAAGGTTTGTACATAAGGCGCTATGCGACATTGGCGGACCCACCGTAATTATTAACTATAACACATATACTTTTCGGGTTTAGCCTATCGTAAATCGTAATCAGCGAAACCCAAGGTTTATACGTAAAGCGCGATGCGATATGGTGGACTCGCCGAGACTGTTAAGCACAACATATATATTTTTCGAGTCCGCTTCCCCCAATCACAAATCACAATCGGCAGTCGGCGAAAGTGAAGCGACATGTGATATGCGAAGAGGCAATGAGCAGACCTGACCATCACTATAGACCCGGGTGCATAGTATTTGAAGTTCGACCTTATGGTTCGGCTAAGGGTTTTACCGTGTATTCCCATGTCCCGATATAGTGTTGTGGTCCGAGTTTTTAAAGGAAAATCTGATAAAATTAATGGTCTAGGTTCAGTGATTTAATAATTATGATTGCTTTGCATTGTCAGATTAAATAGAAACTTTGACTGAAGACGAGGTTTGTTTGTGGGCATGTTTGTCATATTCTCTCATAATCGTAGCTAATATGAACCATTTCTGTAGGTTAGCATCAAGAGAAGAAAGGCGACTTTGAGTGGACCTGATAACGGATAAATGCGATTTATATCAAGATGACAACTTTGCGCCACCGATGTCAACATTGCAAAGACATACTCTGCAAGAAAGGAATACGAACCACCATAGTGCATAATGGAGGCACGCTTTATGTTCAGTGGAAGAACTCATGACAGTGCTGATCCATCAAGATGTCATTACCTCCAGATACACCTTAAAGCATGCCAGATGTGGGATGATGAGTGTAGTGTCTTCAGTTTCCTTCAGGAAATGATAGGGAATAACGTCTGCTCCATACAGGTGCAAAGAGATAACATGTAGTCATGCTCTCTTAATCAAAATCCTTTCATTTTTCCCAGAAAAGAAAAATGCACCAGCAAATGTAGCCTCAAGGTGTCTGCAGTTGGATGGATCATTCAACATCCGTATATTTAATTTGTATATTGAATAAGCAGGGAAGATGGAGGGTCAGGGGGATACAAAGAGTCAGTTTCTTCCTGCATAAGTATTACCTCTGGAGATGGAGGGGGGACTTTTTTTAGGCAGAACAACTTTTGATTTATTGTGCTAATAAAGAAGACAGTTTGGTTGAGAAAGAGCCTTTTTAGATTTCTTTTCCTTTTTTTTGATGTGTTTAGAATCAGGGTGTTGTCGCTGGCATAAATATAAATATGTTTTGTTTTTGTGCATATTGATAACAGACAGTGCGTGACTAGTCTTGGTTATTCAAATATAATTTGTTATCATGGTTAATTCATGAACGTTTGCTGATTCGAAACCTTGTTAAACTTCAGTTGCAAGTTTTCTTTGTATGGAAAGGAATGTGTTTTTGTATGAGTGATTAGATTGTAATTAAGATTTAATACAACCTTGTTCATCTGTGAACCAGTAATTGATTCATCTGGACTTGGAATCTATATATGATGTTTACTCTCCTTTTGTTATGCTCCTGCATGATAGATTAGAATAGTTAGGATTAGCATAAGTAGTTAGAATTAGTGTTGATAGGATTTGATACATATAGGTTAGTTGTTTCTTTTGTTGATTTAATTGAAGTCTTCCTCCAAGAAGCAATCTTTCAATGCCTAAAACAGTTTACTGGATCCTTTAAAACCCGTTGGAACTAGCCATTCCAAACGAAAGCAGATCTAATTGGGGTTTGCGATCAGGTTAGTTCCCCTTGTTGGCATAGTGAACATTCGTCATGTCAACAAATTTGCACTAGAAGGAGGGCTTGAACCACCGTCCACAACTTTTTATGATTTCATCTATAAATGTCGCACATGGATTTGAAAAGATTAATGCATGGATCGTAAAGGTCGAAAAGATCCTTCCTCCCATTAGGAAAAGCCTCATTTCGAAGAAACAAAGATCCCTATAAGTCCCCTGTTTGGGTCACCCAAAGAAGAGAGACTGTGGGAGTATCCTATCACTCAGGAAAAACCAGTCAAAGTACTTACTCGGGATTACGCTCGTTCCCTCTCTCAGCTCCCCATCTTTCACTCTTTACCTCCGACAAGTAAAAGAAAGACAAGGATCTGTCTGAAAAACAAAGAGACATCTGTAGCCCCTTCTCTTGAAGATATTGTGCTAGAGTCCTTGCAAAGTATCAACACTCCTTGAGAAGAAATTCCTGAGGATCCACTCTCTGAAGGTAATCCCTGGCCTGATTTGGGAAATCCTAATAAAGAATGCCTCGAAGAAACCTTCAACCAGGACCTCCCTATCCATAATATGGCTAACGTTCCTCCTCCAACTGAGAATCAACTTCTACTAGGTGGGAATCAACCCCCACCTCCTCCGGGAGCACTCCCTCCTTAGCTCGCTCAGGATGCCGTAGCGGTACCTGGGTAGTAGCATGCCTTACCCAAGAATGCAGAAAGAGTATTGCCTAAATTCGACCTTGAGCAGGGAGACACTGCTGCTAACCATATTCACTCTTTCTTCCTAGTCGTGCGCATGTTGGGGGTAGCTGATGAAGATGTATTATGTCGCTTATTCCCTTTTACTTTGATTGGTGCGGCCTCCACATGGTACTTTAGCTTGAGAATAAGATCGATCACCTCATGGGGCGCCTTTCAAGAGGCCTTTTTAGACAAGTTTGGTGATGACAAAACACCTGCAGCCTTAGTTTTAGAACTATCCTGTTTGAAAATGGAAGCCAAAGAAAAGGTCAAGGATTTTAACATCCAGTTCAACACTTTGGTCAATAGAACCCTGGCTAATGCTAGACCTACTGAGGAGGTGCTCATGGAATTCTACATCACTGCTCTCACTGCTGTGGATCAAAAGGAGTAACACATAAACCTTATAGGGTGCTATTGATGAAGCAGTAAAAGTTGAGAATGAAATGATCAGTGTCACAACATGTCATCATACAACTGAATAAAAGAAAGCCTCTCAATCATCCAAGAAGAATAATGGGAGTGATAACAAAGTGGCTGAGATCAAAGAAAAGGATACCATAGAAGTGGAAGGTTTGCGTTAGATCATTAAGAAATTGACGAACACAATCATCGATATGAAGAGGAACTCTGGAGAAAGTACAAATGGGAATGAAGGAGATTATAACAACAAAAAATACTTCAAACCTTTCTATCGTAAGAAGATAGAAGGTGGTCATGGCCAACTTGCGCTGCGTGCTCCACCCAATGAAGGGATTTTAGATATGGAAGAGTTGGCTCTTATCAGATCGCTCCTTACCAAAGAAGAACCTATAGTGGAGCTAGAGCCAGAACAAGAAAATGAGGAAGAATACCGAGTAGAAGAGCCCTTCGACAAAGAATCTCAAATCGATGTACTATGGGATTTCTATACAAATGAGAACGATGATGACAAAGGAGTTAGTATAGCAGAAATCCACACTAATGAAATCCACACACGAAGTAAAGGGCCACTTGTGGGCATGATGAAGCCTATAGACCAGACAAAGAAAGATGTTCGCCCTTTGAAGGCATCCGCTCCCAAAGTTCCTGTTTAGAAGGGTAGACCTAGTGTTGATTCCAAGAGTACTCCAGTTGCAAACTATCCAGAGAAAGATAATACACCTCCAACTGCAACAAAGGAAACTCCAAATGCTAAACTCGCACCTAAGAATGACAAAACCGGTATGTTTACTTTTCCCTACCCTATTTATAACATTGATTACAACATTGTGGATGATCTTAAGAAATCTCGAGCTAATATCACATACTTCGATTTGCTAAAATTAATGCAACAAAGAGATCTGCTCTTGAAAGCTATGAATGAATGGAATTGCAAATCTCCCACCATTCCGAGCAGAAAAACCAAGAAGTCAGCGTCCAAACTTGTTAGTACCTGCAGTACAATCCAAACACCATCAGCGATGGAAGTCACTCTGTCAAAAATGAATCGAACCACCCAAGATGTCAGTGCAGCCATGATAGGAAGGAAATCAAAATCCATGACTCCACCTTTCCTTATCACATTTGAGATCTTCAACATGAACGTACACAATTGCTTGGTATATTCTGGTGCCTTGTCCACTGTTATGCCTTATGCTATTGCTAAAAGACTTCAGGTGATACCCGAGAAAACTAGAACTCGAATTATGGAATTGGATAGAATGAATGTGAAAGTAATTGGGAAATTGAAAGATGTGTTGGTTCGGATGGCTACCAAACCACAATACACACAAGTCATTGACATAGTGGTAGTTGATATACTCGAGGCTTATGGAATGCTGCTTAGTATGGACTGGTTAGCAAAACTTAATGGATATTTCTCAACTGATTAGTCCCATCTCTTGCTGGCTCAGAAGGGAAAAGGTGATATGCTGAGGTTTGATCAAGAAAGATACATGAAGTATGTGGTGACGGAACTAAATGGCCCCAATGAACCTGTAATGTTTACCAACTCTATCCTTGGGAATTATAGTTTTGACGTTTCGGAGAATTCCATGCAAAGACAGTTGAAGAAACTGTGACAAACACACAGTTGGAAGCTCTCCCCTGTAGTCCAACTGATGAGCCACCTTGTAATATAGTAGATAATAGGACCAATTTCGTAGGAAGTAGTTCATTTAATGTAACATTAGATTCTATTTTCTGGACACTCTACTTTGATGGCTCTCACTGCCTTGAAGGTGCAGGTGATGGGAGCATTCTCATTGACCCACAAGGGAACCAACATCTGATGGTCAGCCGTTTGGAGTTCGCATGCACCAACAACATGGCAGAATATGAAGGCTTGCTGTAGGGCCTGAAAAAAGCCAGTGATATGAAGGTAAAAAATCTTAAATTTTTTGGTGACTCACAGATAATTGTGGACTAGGCAAGGAAAAGGATACATTGTAATTCGCCACAACTGGTAAGATACCAACTTGAGGTATGGAGCTTAATTGACAATTTTGATTCTTTTAATATCACATACATACCTAGAGGGAAAAACCAAGATGCCAATCTGATGGCTGGTATGGCTGCGGAACTTTTCCCTGATCGTAGACTAAACAAGAATAAATGTTACATTGAGTTGATTTTCAGACTATCTGTTAGGCCCCTATACTACTAGTGTAACCCCTTGTTATTAGTAGTACAACCCCCTTATTATATTGATGTACCCATGTAGTGCCCATATTGTTACTATTGTGCCCCATAGAAGCCCATTATTGTTATTATTGTGGCTTTATATTATTATTGTTAGGTCGGTTGGGTTATATTGTGGCTCCTTATACTCCTATATATAGAAATGAGGTTTTGTCATTTGTATCATCCAATAATTGTTCATTTATGTAATGTAAAGGAGGTTGCCCCCTCGAAGAGACTAAATTCTAAGGCATTGAACTATATTTTCTATCTTTTCTTGACCTGGTTCATAACAGTTTCAACCTTTGGATCTAAAATATGTACATAAGAAACTACAACCTCTTTCTTCAACTTCTTACGAAATTTCAATCCGATGCTCAAAGAGAAAGTTATGACGATTTTCCCTAGGTTACCTATTTGGAATGTAATTTGGGGGTCTGCAAAAACCCTATCTTTCTCAGACTATATCTCTGAAAATATAGCGAGACATGATCTGAAATTCAGAGCCAAGGTTTAGACCAATTTTGTCTCAAATGGGTTTTTTTCTTAGCTTCTGAAACTTCGTAGCAAAATAGTTATAGCAAATATCCCACGATGACCTGTTTGGAGCAACAAAACCCTAGAATCCATAGCTCTGATACCAAATGTTATGAAACCAACTCATAAAAAGATAGAAAAGAGAGATAAACGCCTTATATTTTAGCCCCTTCGAGGGGGAAACATCCTTTACATTACACAAATGAACAATTCTTCGATGATAAAAATGAAAATACCTCCTTTCTATATATAGGAGTCTAAGGGGTCATAATAAAATCAAAGCCGACATAACAATAATAATATAAGGGCATAATAATAACAATAGTGGCCTTCTATGGAGCACAATAGTAACAATATGGAGACTACATGGGTACAACAATATAATAAGGGGGTTGTACTAATAACAATAAGGGGTTACACTAGCAGTATAGGGGACTAATAGGAGAGCACGTCAAGTTTTGGTTCTTGGAAATCTAGGACAGAAGTTGTCCTGGATGACAATGGAGTATGGGAATATACACAAACTTATATTCCAAAACCAACAACATTGGATTCACAAGCACTTGTCCGGTGGGAAAAAGACACAACAAAGGCCGTGAGGATTATTCGGGAGGGTGTCAAAGATTATGTGGTTTTTAGTTTGCATGGAAATCATACTTCTTATGCAATGTGGAAAACCTTCACAAAGTTATTTGAAAGTAACAATGATGCTAGGAAATTGGCATTGAAATATAATCTCAGGAACATTCGAATGCAGAAAATTGAAACCATTGTTGAGTACCTTTCCAGATTCACTTAGATTAGAGATGAACTTGGAGTAGTAGGAGAGACTGTGCCACCATCTAAGCTTGTGAGCTTATCAATCCTTGGTCTATCGAAGTCCTGGCACAACTATCAAGATTTAGTTAATGGAAGATACAAGTTTCTAAATTAGGAGAGACTTTGACCTAATTTGGTGTAGGAGGAGATTAGAACAAACACTAGAGATGGTATCACTTCCAAATATGATGAGGAAGAAGACTTTTCTGTAGTTGGTAAAGCAAATAATGACAAAGGCAAGAAGGCCCAAGGCGAGGGAGAACCCAAGCAGATCCATGGCAAGAAGAAAGACCTTAGTAAAATTAAATGCTTTCACTACCATGAGTATGGACAATATGCAGCAAAGTGTCTGCATAAGAAATATAGTAAGGAACTTGTAGCAACAATAGGAGGAGATGTTATTGCATCACAATTTGAGTATAATTTCACCCTCATTGCTTGCATGGAAAACACAGTAAGTTGGAGCGAGTGGTACCTAGACTATGGTACTATGTATCATATGATAGGAAACAAGGCATTCTTCAGCAGTTTAGAGGAGGACCTACAATTACACATAAAGCTTGGAGATGATGGAAGGTATAGTACCAAAGGGATTGGCACTATCACCTTTAAGAGGGTGTCATGCTCCCATCTTCACTTAAAGGGTGTAATGTATGTGCCCGGTCTAAAGAAAAATCTATTTTCTATAGTTGTACTTGAAGACCATGGATATGATGTGTTATTAAGTAAAGGGAAGGCTTTTCTAAAGTGTGTTTCTATTGGATAAGTAAAACAAATTTTTGTTTGATTCAAAAATATCTACAAGCTAGAGGTATATTTCATCATACATGAAACCATACCTCCAAGAGTGAGGTGGGTTGATGTAGAGCCTTAATCCTAGAGTTGCAAATATTTGGGTAGGGTTTATAGGAGAGCGGAAACAGTTGCAAAATACTCTTCTCATAGATCATTACCCTTGCTACAGGGCCCCACAATATTTAGTAGTAGAAGGATAAGTGTAAGTTGATGCAACTAGATCTTGAGCGATAGTTGCAAGATAGTAGCAGTCGGAGACTCGAGAGACAATTGCAACTTAGAGACATAGTTGATTCAGTACTATGGATACTTCTTAGTTGTAGTTGTTGCAGTACCAACAACAATAATGAGAGGGAGCATCAATTGTGTTACAATACATTTCACTGGAGAAGGATTGGGATTATGCAAAATCCTTTTCTTGTTAAGAGGAAGTGTTAAAATGTAGCAAAAAAGGCTTCATTTGACTTGTGCCGTAGTCAAATGGACAAATTTTATTTTCCACGTCAGTAGGAAGAATTGGATTGCAGATAGATGGAGTGACATGGCTTTGTCTCATAGTTAAATTAGTAAATTTGAGTTTGTAGGCTAGAAGTATAATTATGCATGGGTTGATTCCTAAAATATAGCAATCTAGTGGAGTTATTGTTAGTTAAACTCAGTTATATGATATCTAGTCATTAGTAGAGTCAGTGGGAGTTTAGTTGAGTATTTATAACAATTTTTAACTCACTGATCTCTCAACTAACTGATAAATTTACAAAAAATAGTCTCAGTCATGCATGGAATTCAAATTTCCTAATTGGAGTGGAGGAAAAGACACATTCTAATTGTCAATTGTACACTAGTTGAGTGTACAAAGTTTTTGCATTGAGCAGGTGGTCAATTCCTTAAGCAATTGCGCGAGGAAATAGGGAATTCTCCTATTTTTTAGGGGCTAATTTCATAAACTATTGTGCAAGGAAATAGGAGGAAAACAAAGGCCTATTTTGGCTAAGTGTTGGTCATAGTAGGTCAGTGAAAAGGAGATCAGTATTGGAGTGCAGGTCGTGTTTCATGTGTGAAGTTTTGATTGTAATAGATCCATATTTCTCATTTGAATTAATGCAAAGTAGTGGAGGGGTTTTTCCCAGTTGGGTTCCCCTGTAAAATCATTGTGTTCCTTGTGTTTTTATGGTTGCATGTTATTGCATGTGTTTATATTGTGTGTTTTCCTTTTTGCATAAATGTAGAAAGAAATTGTGTCTCTTGTTTTCAGTTCAGATTCATTAGCAGTAGAAATTTTTTTGTCATTTCTACACACACACACACACACATAGCCTAAGGATGCCTAGGTGAATGATAATTTTTTTTGTTTACCAGTAGGGAAAAAACAACTAATTTCTATTTACATAAGACTATTTACATATATCGAAAATACCATCACTTCTAGCATCTATCTCCAAGATACCCCTATTAACACTATGGCCCATTTATCCCAACATCATCTTCCACAATAATCCTAAAAACAACAACTTAAACTTTTTTAACAAAAAATACTACCAACATATAATCCCATCAAGTATATTATAGCAAGATACACCGATGAAAATGAACCAAATGAGAAAACTCCAACTATCCCAATGATCCAAAATAGATTTTGGATAGACTCCTAAGTCTAAGTGTTCCTCATAGAGGGAAATGAAAGTCCAAGGAAGTTCTTAGAAATAGCCCCATGGCATAGATCTTTTCATTCTGAATCAACTGCAATTTGAATGGGCTAAAATGGAGATGCATAAGTTATCTCAGAAAGAAGTTGCCCTTTGTTCTTTGGAAAAAGAGGCAAAATCCCCTAAAAATGGCCTAAAAGGACTTATATGGGAAATCACATCGGAAAAAGGCAAAATAGGCGGACTTAAAGGGGCGGAAGGACCCCCGATCGGCGATCTCCGACTCATCGCATCGGAGGCAGGCATGTATGCGATATCGAGACCTCGGACTTGGCAATTGCGATTATGCGATATGCCGATTGCCGACGATCGGATCGGCGGATCGACATCACCGATGGACAGAACCCCCGGGCCGTTACGAATGTGACATGCAATAGAGATCGTGACATGCAATCTCAGCCGTCAGATCGGGAAAGGAATGGATGACTAGGATTAAATCGACAATCGACAATCGATGATCCCCAATAGGAGGCCTATACGAATTGCAATTGCGATAAGCAATAAGGGCCAGGCCCAATGGAATTATAAGCCTTATTGCATAAAATTTGAAATCCAAGATTTTCAGATTTTCTGTGTATTAAGCGCATTTCCGCTATAAAACCGAAACACAAAGGAAAATGCCCAAAAGTGATAAAGCGGACCCGAAAGGGAATTATAAACGCGACGCCATGTTATTTGAGTTTTGATAAAGCGAGATTTTGGGAGGGCCTCAGGTGGTAAGCCGTATTGGGCTGGCTCTGCCCGATCCCATACAATGAACGACGTGTGGCTTGGCGGAGTAGCAGAGAAACTGTCTTTTCGAGTGGGTAATCTTCGTACGCTTAAGCTGCCCGAAACCGCATGTTGACCGTTGGATCAGAGATCACCTAGATTGATGGTGGAGCTTGTGAAAGCGACCCAAGGTGGACCCGATGCGATATTAGGGTGATTTCGATATAATTTGAAGTCCGAAAAAAAGGATTTTGTCAGGTTTTTTAATGTTTTCCCGTGTATTTGGGATCTTGCCCAATACGTTAATGTGATGCGATATAAAACCTAATGGTAGACTCGATAGGGATTTTAGGGGCGATTGAATGGGATTTCAAGTCTGAAAATCACGTCCAATAGTGTATTTTCCAGAAATATCTGTGTAATGAAATTTTCTCCATTTTTGGGTTTTTCCCTAAGAGAAGGCCCCGAAACCTCTGTAATCGCTCCAGATCCTCATGCCACCATGCAAGCGAGCATTTTTACAGGCAATGATGCATTTTGAAGCCACAGAGCCATAGAGCCAAATGGCCAGTCAAAATAACAAGGAGCAGGGAAACCGTAGATTCATAGAGAGATGATGATACACAGGGAAACGACTGGGGTAGTCGAAAAGACGGAAAAGTACCTCAAAGGAGGAAGAGAGATCAATTGAGAGCAGGCAGAAGCAAGAGAGCAAAACTAACGAGAGCTAATGTTCAGAGCAACTGAGGGAGTTGCTTGGAGGTCAAGTGATCCATTGGTGCACACAGAGGCCTAGAGCGAGCTCAGAGAAGCCAGAGCTGAAGAGCAAGAGCCAGAGCCAGAGCCAGAGTTGAGATCTAGAGCCAGAGCTAGAGCCAGAAATTCTGGGAGCTTCAAATTCAGGGATGAGGTGATGTTCTAAGCCCATTGTTTTTGTGTAAAACAATGGAGTTGAGTGTGGAGCTTGTAAAAGAACTTATACCATAATCCAAGAGAGCATAGTTGAGTTGACTAGAGCTCATGGAAACGTAGCCCAAGGGTTTTGGGTGAACTCCTAATTAAACTTGCTATCTTATGTGTGATGTTCATTTGCTGCATTGTTCCACTATTATATGTTTACATCATTTCAGGTAAATCATCTTACAACACATAAACAATTTTAAAAAATACATAAGCATACACCTTATTTTCAAGCACATATTTAATTCCGCATTGGTTAATCATAAAGACTTGGGAATATTAAGCTTTAGAAGTGGGAGAGGTTCTTGTAAGTTAGACAAGAAGCTTTAGAGCCCCCATTTTTAGATCAGGTTGTATCAGAGCCAAGTTTGATTAACCCCACCTTCAAAGAATGTTATATCATAATGCTTGATTGATAGAGCAAAGATTGCTTGTCTGAGAGGTGTTTGGGCAGTCAACGATTGATTGTCCGATTGATTGTATGCCTGTTTGTAGACTGGCTATTGTTTGAGTTTGTAGAGGTGAAGGGAAAGCTATTGATAGCTCAGTCCAAGAAGGACAAGAAGGAAGAAGGGCTAACGACATTCTTCTATCCCAAAGGACCTCAAGGCAATCCTTGAAGCACTAGAGGTTTGTTGCAAAAGGTTGCTGAATAAGTTCTTTATTAATCTTGTTTGAAGTTCCTTTGTTTATTGGCATAATGACAACTTCTACAAGTGAATCCTCAAATTCTTCTTTCTTCATCGCAAGAATATTTGATGAATACATGGAGCAAGACTTGTCCACCATGATGGATATGGTGAGAGAAATGTATGAGGATGGAAGAAAGAGCAGCATACTTAGGGAGCAGTTGAATTCCATGAAGGAAGAGAAGCAGTTGCTTTCTGACAAATTGAAAGAAATGGAGAGGCAACTTCATTTTGCAAATATGAACCTAAAAAGGATGCATGAGTTGGAGTCATAGCTCTTTGTTGCCAAAGAAGCCTTGGTCAAGTATCAGCTTGAAGAAAAGGCAAACCATTCTAGTTTGTCTTCAAATTCTTCTAAGTATGCTTATATTGGTTCTTTTGAAAAACATACTAGAGGCATAGGTTCCAAGCTGATGTCCAAGATGGGCTATGAAGGAAAGGGCTTGGGTAAGCATGCACAGGGTATTTTTGAACCAATAATGGTTGAGGAAAGGCATAAGTATTTGGGTCTTGGCTATGGATAGTCTTATGGAAAGAGTTCCAAAGCTGCCATGAAGGCCATTAAAACAGTTCCAGGCAGGAGTTCCATTTTAGGTCCTCTACCTCAAGATTGTGAAGATTGTATTTAGGAGGAATGTAATAGCTTGAAACATCATTTGCAGGATGCAGGTGTTCAAAAGCACACACTTGAACCAGAGAGTTGTGGAGACTCTAGCAGCCTTGAAGAGATTGAGGGTGTTCCAAAGAGAGCCACTTCTTCATTTGCTTCACCTCCTCATGAAGGCAATAAAGGTGAAAGAGAAAGGTATAAATCTAGTTCTAAACATTTTCCTTTTGATTGTGCAAAGCATGATAAATTTCCATATAGCTATGGGAAAAGAATTGCATGTTCCTTTTGTGGTTTGGATAACCATAATGTTTCTAGATGTTGGAAGAGAATGGCCACATACATGAAACTTTTGAAGGAAAGGAAGCAAGAAGCCAAAGGTCCATTGGACAAGGCAAATCATGATGTTAAGAGGATACACATGTGTTGCACTTACTGCCATAAGCAAGGGCATCTTGCTGAAAAGTGTTGGACTCTTAATCCAACAATGCTTCCACAAAAGTTGAAGAAAGTGGAAAGAGAAGATGGCAGAAATGGAAAGGAAGATTCCATGAATGATGTGTCTCAGGATGATTCACATGTTGATTCTGATATGTAGACAAGTACCTTTGAAAGGGATTGGTAAGAAATGGTTAGAGTTCTTATCCGATTAGGATTGCATGTCTATTGATGCATCTATTTGCATTTCTTTGTTAATGGAATGCAAGTTGTAGGGTTTTACAAAGCTGGTGAATAGAAAAAGGTTGAGTACGAGACACATTTTGTTGCTGCAACATTATATTTAATTTCAGCTTCGAAAGTACAGTGCCTTTAAGCAAAAGTTGAAGGATGAAATGCATACATGAGCATGATGTGCATGAACACAGGAATGTTGATGTTTTCCTTGTATTTTGAACATGTATGTGTAATTAACTTGCAGGGTTGATTGCTTTGACATGCATGTGATGCAATGTTGACTTGGGAGAAGTTAACTTGGTCTCCAAGATGGAGATAATGATGAAGTGTTTCATCTTTAGAAAAATAGTCCTAATGGTCTTTTTCTACATGCTTGACTTGAAGGGTCATTTGTTTAAAGGCGTGTTTTGTGGGCTTGTTATCTATTCCATCATTTGTATGCAGATGTAAGACATGGAGGTGTTCACAAGATGTGAAATCTGCTTCTTTTCTTGAAGCAGGAGTTTAGGCCATCTAGTTGTTGTCTGTATTTTTGTTGTTGTTAACAGTTGTTGTTGGTAGCTTGTCAAACAGGTACAAATGAAAGTTTTGTGGAGCATATGTACTTCACATTTGTTTGAGCCACCTTGGATCAATGATCAAGGCAAAGAAGTTCAAACTACCTTCTATGACCATTTCAACAACAGTTCTGTAGGAAGGTAAGGAGGAAGGCAGTTCTTCCCAGGAGGACCAACACATCCAGGAAGGAAAGTGGTCAAAGGCTTTGGTTCAGAGGCACTATGAAAGGCAAGTGTATGGAAGCTGAAAGAAGAGGGTGCTATTACTCTCATTTACTGTTTAGATCAGTATATCATTCTTTTGGAGACCAAAATTTATTTAGTGGGAAGGCGTGATCCAAAATGGATTTTGGATAGAATTCTAAGTCTAAGTGTTCCTCACAAAGGGAAATGAAAGTCCAAGAAATTTCTTGGAAATAGCCCCATGGCAGATATTTTTCATTCTGAATCTACTGCAATTTGAATGGGCTAAAATGGACTTAGGATGCAGAAGTTATCGCAGAAAGAAGTTGCCCTTTGTTCTTTGGAAAAAGAGGCAAAATCCCATAAAAATGGCCTAAAAGGCCTTATATGGGAAATTGCATCAGAAAAAGGCAAAAGAGGCAGACTTAAAGGGGTGGAAGGACCCCCGATCGACGATCTCCGACTCATCGCATTGGAGGTAGGCATTTATGCGATATCGAGACCCCAGAATTGGCGATTACGATTATGCGATATGTCGATTGCCGATGATCGGATCGACATCGGTGATGGACAGAAACCACAGGCCGTTAGGAATACGACATGCGATAACGATCGTGATGTGCAATCTCCGCTGTGGGATCGGGAAAGGAATGGATGACCAGGATTAAATCGGTGATCCCTGATAGTAGGCCTACACAAATTGTGATTGCGATAAGCGATAAGGGCCGGACCCGATGGAATTATATGCCCAATTGCATAAAATTTGAAGTCTGGGATTTTCGGATTTTCTGTGTATTAGTGCATTTCTGCTATAAAACTGAAATACAAAGGAAAATGCCTGAAAGCAATAAAGCGGAACCGAAAGGGAATTATAAACATGGCGCCATGTTATTTGAGTTTCGATAAAGTTGGATTTCGGGCGAGTCTCAGGCGGTAAGCAGTATTGGGCTGGCTTCGTCCGATCCCATACAATGAACGACACGTGGCTTGGTGGAGGAGGAGAGAAACCGCCTTTTTGGGCGGGTAACCTCCGTACCCTTAAGCTGCCTAAAACCGCATGTTGATTGTTGGATCGAAGATCACTCAGATCTATGGTGGAGCATGTGAAAGCGAGCCAAGGCAGACCCGATGCAATGTTAGGGCGATTTCGAAATAATTTGAAGTCTGATAAAAAGGATTTTGTCGGGTTTTTGAATGTTTTCCCGTGTATTTGGGATCTCACCCAATACGTTAATGCAATGCGATATAACGCCTAATGGTGGACTCGATATGGATTTTAGGGGTGATTGAATGGGATTTCATGTCCGAAAATCATGTCCGATAGTTTATTTTTCAGAAATGTCTATGTAATGAAATTTTCTCCGTTTTCAGGTTTTTGCCTGAGAGAAGGCCCTCAAACTTCTGTAACTGCTCCAGATTCTCATGCCACGCCGCAAGCGAGCGTTTTTATAGGCAATGATGCATTTTGAAGCCACAGAGCCAGATGGCCAGTTGAACTAACAAGGAGCAGGGAAGCCACAGAGGCACAGAGAGATGATGATGCACAGGGAAATGGTTGGGTAGCTGAAAAGCCAAGAAAGTACCGCAAAGGAGGCAGAGAGCTCAATTGAGAGCAGACATAAGCAAGAGAGCAAGGCTAACGAAAGCTAATGTGCAGAGCAGCTGAGGGAGTTGCTTGGAGGTCAAGTGATCCATTAGTGCACGCAGAGGCCAAGAGCGATCTCAGAGAAGCTAGAGCTGAAGAGCAAGAGCCAGAGCAAGAGCCAGAGCTAGAGCCAAGAGCCAGAGCCACGAGCCAAAGGCAAGAGCTAGGACCAGAGCCAGAGCTAGAGCCAGAGCCGAGAGCCAGAACAAGAACTAGAGACAGAAAGCCTGAGAGCTTCAGAGCCAGGGATGAGATGGTGTTCTAAGCCCATTGTTTCTGTGTAAAATAGTGGAGTTGGGTGTGGAGCTTGTAAAAGAACTTATACCATAATACCAGAGAGCCTAGTCGAGTTGACTAGAGCTCACGGAGATGTAGCCCAAGAGTTTTGGGTGAACTCTTAATTAAACTTACTGTCTTATGTGTGATGTTCATTTGCTGAATTATTCCACTGTTATATGTTTACATCAGTTTAGGCAAATAATCTTACAGCACATAAACAATTTTAAAACAAACATAAGCATACACTTTATTTTCAAGCACATATTTAATTCTGTATTGGTTAATAATAAAGACTTGGGAATTTGTAAGCTTTGGAAGTGGGAGAGGTTCTTGTAAGTTAGACAAGAAGATTTAGAGCCCCCATTTTCAGATCACCCAAGTATAGAAGATTTTCCCAAACACAAGATAGTTGTCATATGCATTATAGATGATATGGCGAGGAAGATATCGATGACCAAATTTTGATAATGCATCTACAGTCCCATTTTGTGCCAGGAATATATGAGTAAAATTTAGCCCATCAAATAGTGTGGTTATATTTTTTATCCTATGCATCCAAAAATAAATCATGGGAGGATTAAAGGATGTCTTGTCCACAACCCACTCAATAACCTATTTGGAGTCACCAGAAACATCCATGACCTCTATGGATAATTTTTTTTCACAAAATAAAACACTCTAGAGTGTTGTGATCTTAGCCCTCGTGTTGGTTCCCAACCCATTGAATCAGCTAAAATGATAGAAATGTCTCGGGTTTATAACAATGTATGCACCACTCCCACACTTGTTCATAAAAACTCCATCAAGAATCGTCTCAAAATATCCACTAGTTTGATGCGTCTCTTTAAACTCTTACATTCCTAAGGACCCATCTCATTGAAGTATGTACATATATTAATATTGGTCCTATTGATGTCCATAGATTGATTCTAAAAAATGCACCTATTCCTACATTTCCTAATTCCCCATATGATATAGAAAGGTAAGGTTAGAAATTCTATATAATCAGCCTTCCAATCCATAATACAAGAAACCACGATTGAAGTATTCCAATCAATAGTGGTCTTAAAATGTTTAGGACATTATTCCATATAAAAGCCATCACAAGACAAATAAGCAAAAGATGGGTCACATCCTCAAGGGTTCCCTTGCATAAAATGCACCAACCCAATCCACTATAACCACGACAGCATAAATTGTCCTAGGTCAATATTTTGTTCTTTCTAGTCAGCTATCCAAAACATATAATCTTAAGAGGGATCTTCCATGACAATTTTTTTTAAACCATTCCCATTCAACAAAGACCTGTTGGAGCTAAGTGATATTAGTTGTAAACCTCCTTAACAATAACCATTTCTTTCTCGATCCTACCACCCCATATTAAAAAATCTACCTTGTTCCTAAAAAAGATGCCTTTCATAGTAGGGTTTTAGACGTACATGTCACAACATTTCCAGATACCGGCTTACGCCCAGATCCCATAAGCTAAGCTAGGAAGGGTATTGTAAAATAGGATCCTAAGCCACCATGACCCAATTTAAATAGTATATGCCTAGATTATGTAAATATCTAATAAGCAGGAGAGACAAAGTGTAATCACCCAAAATGCCTCGAATCAGATGATTCCAAATCAATCTCCACCTGTGTACCGGATCCAATTTCCCATTTGATCTTGCCAATCAACCAATGTTTGATTTTCATCAAACCACTCCATATTAGGACACCATACATGGAGTTTGTGCCCCAACCTTAATCCACATAGACATCGATAATATTTTTTGGTATTTCTCCTTAACAATATTTTTCCGTATGTCAGAACCATAAAGAGCATGTCAAAGAGCATGATAGGGATAAGCGAAAGACTGGACTGGCTCTTTAACCCCAGATCCCAATTAAATTTTTCAATATGAAGGATGCCCAAACTACCAAAATATTTGTTCACAAAGATATCATCCAGTCTAGCTAGATGATTTTTTTTGTCACTCTTGGATCCAATCCATATGAAATTGGAAATGATAGAGTTAATTCTCTTTATGATGTTGCACAACAAAATATACAAGTGCATATAATAAATGGAAATGCTTTGAAACCCATGTTAGCCTACCACCCAGAGACAACCACTTTTATGACCAATTTGAGAGTCTATGATCAAAATTTTCCAACAATAATTCCCAATATTTTATGCCATACTTGTTTGGCTTGAGATGGAATCCCAAGTATTTAAATCCCATGTCCATGGGAACAATCCTTACATCAAATATATCTGCAATAGCAGCGACAATGGTTGTGTCACAAGAAACATCAATCAATATGGATTTCGAATGGTTCATATAAATACTAGAAGCATGGCCAAAATCAGAGATAATCTGATGTAATATTTTCCATTCTCCAACTGAAACATTTCCCATGAAAAAGAAAACATCCATGAACATTAAGTGTGTGACGATTTTTTTTTGGAGATCCACACCCCTACAAAAGTGCTCCAATAGTGAGCAGCAAAAACCATTTGACTCATCACATCAATGACCAACAAAAATAAAAGTGTGAAAAGGAGAATCCTTGCCGCAAACCTCTAGAGGCCTTGAAGAACCTAGATGGCACCCCATTAATCAAGACTGCAAAACTAACAGATGTGATGCAGACCATGATCCAATCAACAAACTCCATTGAAAGAACAATATTGTGAAGGATTAAATGCAAGAAACATCAGTTAATATAATCATAGGCTTTTGTCAGATCCAATTTTGATAATATAGCCTTTTTCTTTCTCACCTTAATAGTGTGTGGGATTTATTGAGCAATCGTCAACGCATCTTGAATTTGACATTTAAAAAAAATATCCAAATTGCTCTGTAGAAATATATATTAGGGTGTATCATTCATCCACAATGCAATACAATTCAAAATCATTTTGTAAATAATGTTGCACAGGGATATGGGCCTATAGTCCCCGAAGGATGTGGTTGGTGATACTCTTTAAATCAGGGCTATCAAAGTAGAATTTACATCCCCAAAATCCTACAAGAAATTCTTGATTCTATAGCCAATAGAAGGAGGTCGTTACCCATGATTTCAAAGAAGGTAGGGAGATATCCACAAGCCACCCATCGAGTTTGAGACTCTTATCCATATCCATGGAGTTTATAACTACCTGCGATTCTGATATAGATATCGTCTTTTACATAATAGCATTTGCATCAACATCAAATATACTTGGATACACCCGCGTTATCTCTAATTGTTTATCAATGTTTATCCCCTCTCGCTTATGGTATAAATGACCAAAGAAGTGAATTGATTGCTCACGAAGATATTTCAAAGTGGAGATCGATTGACCATCTACTCCCTACAATTCCCAAATGGAATTTTCACTCCTATGTTGAGTGGCATATCTATGTTTTTTTTTTTTTTTTGTTGTATTTTTGTTGTTGTTGTTATATTTTTTAGTATTTTTAACGCACTTAGCTATCCAAATGGCCCTACCCTTCAACGTCAACTCTGCTTCCTTTTGATTCATAATGTGTTTCCTTTTACCCTCTAGATCCAAAGCCAATTATTTCTAAGGCTCAAAAAAATAATCTGGATTGAAGGGTTATTCATATATGCTAGTTTCAGGTCAGTTTAATTTAATTATTTAATTTTCTTGTGCTTCTTGTCACTGATCCAAAGCCCTACATTTTTCTTTAATTCAAAGAGTTTACTAGATATTTGGTCGATATGTGATTCCATACCCTAGAATAACTCTCGTGCCTAGAAATCCCAGAACATATGAGTAAAAATCATGGTATTTTAACCAAGTATGGTTAAATTTAAAAGGGTATCCTTTGTAAGCAATATCGCTATGCATCAGAGAATAATGGGAGAGTGATCCGACATCCTCTCAAGGGATACCCATGAACACATTGACCCCATACACTCCAATAAGTTATCATCCACCATAAATCTATCTAGCCTCTTAGAAATCCCCTCTGATCCCAAGCACTCTAGGTGGGCATGATGGGTGATGGAAAAATATCCACCAAATGATTTTCCACAAAAATCCCCTTAAAATATTCCTTCAGAGGACCCAATTTTCAATTGGACCCCCAAATATCCTAAGCAAATAACGTCAAGTTTAAATCACCTTCCAGGATTAGTGAATCCATATTCAACAAACCGCATCTATCTAGTCGACCCCATAACTCCATCCTAGAAGCGTATGGGGTATATGTGTTTAACATATAATTGATACCTGGAACCATGAACAAATACTTATAGAAAAATTCTGGCAAAAGTTTGTAAGACCTGAATTTAACCATGCTAGGATCCCATAAAGTGAAAAATCCCACAGATTGGCCAAGGGAATCACTTGCACAAAACACCTAAAGCACATCTTTAAAAAATATGATCTAGCCTTTGCCGCCATCGTCATCGTCTCTCGGATGAGGATGATCAAAGGGTGACATAATCTAAGCAAGTTCCTAAGAGAGACCTATTTATGATCATTCCCTAGGCCTCAAATGTTCATGGAAAATATATTCATAAAATAGTCATATACGCCTCGCATAGTCGAGGTATAAAAAATGTCGGTAAAATGAAATTTTAAGAAAAAAGAGAAAAATAAAAGAAAAAGAGAAATAGGGAGCATGTGAATGCTGATTCAAAAGGGAAAAAGATCGAAGGTCAAAAATTCAAAGAAAAAAAGTGTCACCTAGCATCTTTTCTAGAGGTTTGTCAAGGTAGGCCAAAGGCTTGGGGAGGAGTGGGCCGAAGGCTCAGGTTGAGGAGTGGGCCAAAGGCTCTGGCATTGGAGGGTTGAAGCCAATAATTTAAACTAAAAATATCAAAGAAGCAGAGGGCGGGGTCAAAGGGGCCCCATCAGGCGGGGTTGAAGGGGCTGAGGGTTCAAGAACACAAGCAGAGGTTATGGTGGCTGAAGGGCGAAGATTAAAATTTAATCTTGTTGACTCTGGTAGGTGGTTTAAAAAAGATAACCCAACAAGGTTGGGTGGGGTTGGTGGATGTTTGGTTGGAAGGTGGGGTGATGGGGCCCCATTAAGGAGAGGTCTCCCATCAAGGAGGGGCCCCATCTTACTATATATGATTTTGGCCTTCTCCCGGACATAGTGGCACTCTATGATAAAGTGGCACCCCTTGAGTCAGGTGGATCTAGTATGAAACATTATGAAATGTGATCCATAAAGGTGCTGAGGGTTGGATCCTTCAATGAGGGAGTCGTGACTTCCTTCTAGTGGTAACTGGTAAATCTGATTAGGGGGTTGGAATTCCCTTTTGGTGGGTACCGATAAATGAGATCACGGGGTTGGAGCTCCCTTCCAGTGGGTGTTGGAGAACGAGAGAAGGTTGTATCCTTCTATAGGTGGGTGCTTGTGTACTGGTATGAGTTTTCTCCGATATAAGATTGCAAGATGTTTTCTGTTATAATAAAGAATAAAGACAGAGACAATGGCAACAATGGTTTTTTCCCGCATTGGGTTTCCACCTTAAAATCCCGAAGTCCTCATGTGCTGCTGCATTTCTTAAGTGTGATGGTTTATTTTGTTCTTACTGCTCATGGTTATTGTTTAATTAAAGGCTAATGACGTAATGATACACTGGTTAAAGTAGAACAAATGATGAAATATATGAAAAGTTAGTTAACTAGATATACATTGTTTTCCTTCATCATAGTCACGCACATACACTGGTTTACTTAATGACAGTAGTGTACATAAATATGAATAAGAAACTGAAATATTCAAGTCAGTTTTAAAACACTGATTCACCCCCTACCCCCTCCCCTTCTTAATATTTTTCCCAACAATTGGTACCAAAGCAGGTCACTTTTGTTAAATCTTAACTGCTTGGAGTGGACCAAGGATGATGGGTGTTATGCTAGGAGGTAACTCCTTAAATCAAAGTATGTTATTGAATTAATATGGATCATACATATATACATGGAGAAAGAGACTCTTGGGTTTCATCTCCTGTTACACAGTAATTTGTCACTCTCCTGTCACTCCCTGTTCCTGATCTCATAGAACCCTAGTAGTGACTACTGTGTTATACTTTCACCATGAAACCTATGTGCTTGCATCCCTTAAACTTTGAAGAAAGTAGTCCCCACTCCCTTCATAACATTTCAAGAAAATCCTTCGTAAAACCTAGTCTTTAAGATCAACACTCTTTCCCAGTGTCTCAGCCACGCCATGGCAGAATTTTTACATTATGACCCGCACAAATCAGCGCTACTGTTAGCCCAATACCTGCATCGGTCTACTTTTGGAATGTTTTTATAATAGGAAACGGAATTTCACGTCTAGAAACTTCTAGTGGCGATGTGTTAAATGTTCATTTGGTTAGATAAGGGCTGAGAACACCACATAAGGTTCTTTCCCCATTAAAAGTGGACCTTCCCAAAGAGATTAGACCTTCTTCCCCCTTGAGTGGATCTCATTCTTATCCTCCTCTCCCTATATAAACCACTTCCTCTTACCCTTTTGGGTTACACAAGACAATACGACACATAGTGAAAGTAGTGGAGAGATAAAACTCATTGCAAAATTCTGAAATATTTAGCTTTTGATAGATGAAGATTAGTCTTAGATGATAAAAGACTAGTCTTTGGTAGCTAAAGCATGAGGAGAGAGAGTTAGAGCTTGGAAGCCATTTCATGTCAAGCTATATGAGGAAAAGAGTGTTGAAAAAGCGTGTAGCAGGACTTGGATACTGCAGAGGAGATCTCCAACGTCAAGGCTGCGGTTGTATTTCTCTTTGAAGTTTATTTTAATACAACTAATGATTTATTTCCTATATTGGGTGTAATATTACATGTGATAGCTTATAATGCCTTGACCTTTTAAGTAGATTGGATTCAATTTTATGTTATCACATTTGTTGTTGTTTCCTGCATGTTTGTTTTAGGTACTTGAACGAAAGGAACGAAAGGAAGTTGGAGCAAGGAAGCAAGATCACCATCAAGTGGATTAGCATTATAAGAGGTAGGCCCTCTTATTCAATCCTAATATAAGGAAATTTACATTAGATTTTCTTGTTTGTGGTTAGACCCACTCTCTTGGGCTAGAGGGATTGTCTTTATCCGCAAAGATAATTTTCCTACACCACAGTAGCATACAAAAGTCTGAATAAGAAATTGAAAGATTTAAATCAGTTTTAAAATATTGATTCACCCCCCAATATTTTTCCCAACAATTGGTATCAGAGCAGGTCACTTTTGTTAAATCTTAACTGCTTGGAGTGGATTAAGGATGATGGGTGTGAGGCCAGGAGGTATCTCCTCAAATCAAATTGTGTTGCATTAATTTGGATCAGAGATATATACATGGAGAGAGAGACTCTTGGGTTTCATCTCCCAGTGTCTATTCTTCTTGTAATTCTCCTTATTTTCTATTTACAATATCTACATGGATTTACCTAATCCCAAATATTAAGTTTCAACATTCCCCCCCTTAATCTGAAGGGATGTTGGTGAGTCCAAGCATCATTCTGAATCTTTCAAACTTTTCTCTTCCAAGTGCTTTGGTGAAGATGTATGCAATCTGCTCATTTGTGGAACAATGGCATAGGTAGATTCTCTTGGCCTCAACATGATGTCAAATTAGATGGTATTTTGTATTGATGTGCTTCATTCGATCATGGAACTTTGGGTTCTTGGCCAACTTTATTGCAGAAGCTTTCTCAATCATGAGAGGAGTTGAATGCACTTGTTTCTCCTGAAATTCTTCTAGTATTTTCCTGAGCCACACAATTTCCTTTGTTGCTTCAGCTGCTACCACATATTCTTCCTCAGTTGTGTAATCCACTAGAACTGATTGTTTGTGTGACCTCTAGGAGACAACTCTCGATCCAAGACTCATAACATAACCTGAAGTAGATACCCTAGTTTCTTTATCTCCATCGAAGTCTAAATTAGAGTATCCAATCAAGCTAAAGTTGACCACCTGTGTATACTTCAGTCCAAAGTCTTGAGTTCCCTTCAGGTACTTTAGAACTCTTTTTGTAGCAAACCAATGAACCTCACAAGGATTTTGCATAAAGCTAGAGAGGATTCCAACAAAAAATGAAATGTTTGGTCTCGTAGTAGTCAGGTAGTCGAGACTTCCTACGAGTTGTCTATACTTCATTGCATCCTAAAATTATTTTCCTTTAGTGGATGTGAGCTTTAAGTTCCATTCCATTGGATTAGTCAAAGGATTGCACTCATCCATGCTAGAACTATTCAATAGATCTCCAATGTACTTATTTTGAGAGAAGAATATAAAATTTGGATGTCGAGTTACTTCAATACCAAGATAGTAGTGAACATAACCCAAGTATGTCATTTCAAAATCTTTTCTCAATTCCTTCTTTATGGATGCAATGTAGCTATCATTGTTCCATGTCATCAAAATATCTTCTACATACACCACAAGATATACAACCGTTTTTCCAACTTTCTTGACAAATAAATTTGCATCATCAAGATCATAATGTTTGAAGTTGAGTTTCAAAATATACTCAGTTAACTTCTCATACCAGGCTCGCGGAGCTTGCTTGAGGCCATATAAGTATTTTACAAGCTTGCATATTTTATGTTCATGGCCCTTCACAACAAATCCTTCTAGTTGGGACATAAAAACATTATCTTTCAGATCTCCATTCAAGAAAGTAGTTTTTACATCCATTTGATGGACTTTCCAACCGTTATGTGTTGCTAAGGCAAATAGTGTTTAGATGGTAGCCCATTTTGATGTGGGAGAAAAAGTATCCTCATAGTTGACCCCTTCCTTCCGTGCAAAAATTTTTGCCACAAGCCTATCTTTGTGCTTGTCAAGTGAGCCATCTGCTTTATTCTTGTTCCTGAAGACCCACTTGAAACCTATTGATTGGGTTCTGAATGGAGGATCAACCAGCTTCTAGGTGCCATTTTTTATCAAGCATCATATTCTTTCTACATCACTTCTTTCCATTCATCATGAGAAGTGACTTCTTTGAAGGAAGTTGGTTCAAAATCTGTAGACAATTTCAGTCCACAATCATAAGAAACATCTATATCAACAGGTGAATCAAAATCACCTACAACACCTCGATTATGTCTGGTTGAGCTTCTTGTTCATGTATTTCCAACCTCATAACACTTTCAAGTGTCTTTGTCAGCCATTTTGGAGGACCTTTCTGAGATGGCCCAGGCTACTCAATTGACTGAGATGGAGTTGAATCAAGATTTAGTCTCCCAATTCTGTCAATCACATCGCTCAAAGTGTCATCAGTGGCTGGAGCTTCATGTGGGGGAGAGAGTGCTTTAGAAGAAGATTCCAAAAATTGATCCAATATAGGAATCCCCTCTTCAAGATGTGGAATCTCATTATCAAATTCTTGAAAGGACTTTGCATGTCTAAATCTATCCAAGTGATCAAGTTGTCACTCAACAACACTGTCAGTCTTGGAAGATTCAAGAAATATCACACACACACACACACACACACACACACATATATTATAAACTTCTTATTAACTTTATCATAGAGATAGTATGCTTTGGAGGTATTTGAGTACCCCAAGAAGATACACTTGGGACTCCTTGCACCGAGTTTGTTCCTCTGTTCCTTAGGTATCAATGCATAACATGTGGAACCAAAAACACTAAGATGCCTCAATGAAGGAAATGTGGCCATACCATATTTCATAGGGAGTCTTGTTTTTTATAACATTAGATGGACACCTATTCTTTATATACACAACACGTAGAACTGCATCAACCGAAAATATCAGTTTAACATTCTTTAAAAACATCATGGAACGTACCATATTTAATATTTTCTTGTTCATTCTTTCAACTACTCAGTTTTGTTGGGGATTATAAGGCACAGTTGTTTGATGTTTGATCCCATGCCGGCGAAAATAGTTTTCAAATTCATTTGAAGTGTATTCTTTTCCATTACCAGTGCAAATAGAGCCAATATGAGATTATGCATCATTTTCAACCCATGCATGAAAGTTCTTGAATGTTTAAAAAGCTTCATATTTGTTCTTCAATATATAAACCCAACACATTCTAGTGTAGTCATCAATAAATGTCATCGTATATTTATTACCATTTCAGAAGGAACAACCATTGGGCCACATAAATCATAATGAATGGGTTCAAGTTTTCTATGTGCTTTGGAATGAGAACCATGAAAAGATTGTTTGTTGTGCTTTCCTAGAATACAAGCATCACATTGCTTAAGTTTCATAGAAATTGCAGGAAAACCAATAACACCATTTTTCTTCAACAAACGAAGGTTTTCATAGTTCAAGTGTCCAAATATAGCATGCCATAAAAGACCTGATGGAAATATACCTTCATCACATTGAGAATTGTATGAGAATTTTTGTGCACGAGCAGAGGTTCCTTGCACTGTCAGAAGTATTTATTCTTCTATCCCCATCATGACAAGTGAGTGATCTGATTCTTTTCATACCTCGATCTTGCCATCAAATATATGAATGGAGTGTCCTTTCTAGTGGATGTGGACCAAAGACAACAAGTTTCTCCTCAACTCCGAGAGGTACAGAACATCATGTGGAAGAAAGTTTGGAAGACTAGGAAGTTTGAGCCTGATGGTGCCAAGCCCTGATGGGTTGAGTTTGGACCTGTTTGCAAATTATACTACTCCATCAAGCAACCAGTCATGTTTCCATGAAGAAAGTGAAGCATTGAATAAGTCTTCATTTACTCCAATATTGTAGTGTACCACAACATAATGAGTGGACTCAAGTGCTTTACCTTTCCCTTCATTTATTTCCTGCTCAATTCGGTCCCAAGGAAAATTACAAGTGGAAGCATCATGTCCATATCAATTGCATCATATGCAATTAAGATCAAAATTTTCTCCTTGGAATTGTCTTCCCCCTACCTCTAAAATTACTCCTCTCTCTTCCTCTTCGGCCACCTCTTCCTCTAAGAGGATCTTGTGCATGATTCTTCTCTTTATGTGCAAGAAACACAACTTCTTCAGAATACTGAGGAGTGGTCTTCTTCCCAAAATCCTTCTCTCTCTCAACAAACTTCTTTTCAAGGGAGTTAAAGGTAATCTCCTTAAGGTTTCAACTTGCTTGTAATGACTCAAGATAATGTGAATAGGTTGGATATAATGCCTTGACATAAGCTATGAGAGAAATATCTATCTCAACACCAGTGGATTTTATATCATGCATAATGGATCTTACTTCCGATGCTATGGAAAGAGGGTCATCATTTTTCAATTCAAGATTGAACAAATTAAGCATCATTTGAAAAACTTCAAGTTCAGAGTGTGAGTCATACAATTCCTTCAACTTCTTTAAATATTCAAAGGAATTTTAAAATGGAGAAATATGGTGACTCACCTCTTCGTTTACGAATGTTGTAATCAAGGCGTAGGCCTTGATGTTCTTGTTTTCTGAAATGGCAAGCTCCTTATCTAAAGTGCGATTCTCAGGTGCATTGTCTCTTTCTCCTATACAAACCCCTTTCCACAACTCATTGAAAATGTGGGTGTGTATTATCTTCCCGAACCACTCAGGCTAGTTCTCCTTGCCAGTGAAAACTACTCCCACTATAGATATGAGTGAGTGCATTCTTAAAAAAAGGACTATGTGCTTCAAAATAATGCGACCTTATTTTTCCTTCTTGATTAGGTAAGAAATTTATTTAATGTATAAAGCGCAAAGCTATATTGATTCTATCACCACTTACTATTCATAATATATGGCATACAATCATATTTTCAACCTTCTTACTATTCATAATATATGGCATACAATCGTATATAAAGCATGGCATAGAAAATCATGTAGATTTTGTGGCTTGCATAACCACGTGGTTTGCGAGTGATAGAAGAGAATGACAACAAGAAAGGGGACAAGATGTGAAAGACCTTCTCTACATAGGGGAAGGAAGAAGGTTAAGCAGGTGTGGAGGAAGAAGAATTTTCACAATCATTACAACAAAGGTGGACATCAAAGAGCCACGTGTTGGAGGCTCCATCCAGAGTAGTGTCTCAAGGACAAAGTGCCCATGCAAGAACCAGTTGGTGAAGATTTTTAACAAGTGAATCCGGCATAGGGAGATGACCCATTCACTTTGATGAGTGAGAAATGGTTTTACTAGATATGGTAGCTTGTCATGGCCACATTTTGTAAATCATGTATTGCAACATAATTGTAAAAGTGATGAAGTGTCTTCCATCACTTATTAAAGCAACGATGATGTTTTTGGCCTTTTTGTTGATAGTTGAGGCATTGGTTTCTATTATGATGTAAACTTGACCAAAGAATGTGTCTTATAAACTCTTCGAAAGTATGGGGATCCTTGGGTCATGATTGATCATGTAATTGAACATGTAGTTTGCAAATATTGTACTACATACTGGCAGAAGATGCAGGTGTCGGTTCATCACTTATGGCTCCAAAGAACAAGGGTGAAGAGAAGGAAATGTGGCCTATGAGGACACTTGTTGTGCAGACAATGTAACATAACAGATGCATATTATCGTCATGTTTTTGGAGGACAAAAAGCTCCTCAGTGGGGAGGAATAATCTAGGTGGCTCCAAAAATGCTTAGGATTCAGAAGTGGCTTTGGAAAAGCTCAAAAATCAAAGTCGCTGGATTGAAGTGGAACCAAGGTTAGATTGAAGATCTCAATGCAAAATTTTCAATGGTGTGAACAACACCTCAAACTGAGTTCGTGGGTGAAATTTATGGCCGGCCAAAGTTTTGGTCAAACTAGGCCCAATGGTAGTCACTGACGAGGAAACAAAATCTAGGCAGGGCATGTTTTCCGAGACAAAATCTTGTAGGAATATTCTTTGATGCTTGAGGAATCTTGAGATTCTCTTGGAGGCTAATTTTTTACAGAGGCAGAATGATGCTACCTTTGTAGTCATTTTTCTCATAATTTCATAAGGGGCATAATGGTGTGATCAGAATTTTCATCCGACGAACGATTTTTTTCGCCCATCTCCAAGAAGGAATCTTTGGGGGAATCTCTGAGATTCTCGAGGGTCCAGATTTTGACGGTGTCGAAAAGAGGCCAATTTTATAGTCGTTTGACACGATTTCGCGCCACAAATTCAATGATGATTTCTATTTCCGTAGTTGAGCTTTGCATTTTCATACTATTTCGGAAAATGGAGGTATATGAAGGAGTGATGCCATGTCTTTCTTTTGATTTGCTGAGATGATGATTTTGTTGTTTAGATCCTTATTACCATATGTTGAAGGATGCTTGTATGCCACGTCATGTGAGAATTTACTATCTTGTCATGTTGAAGGAGGGCCCATATGAGTGAGAGTTCCTATAGGAGAACGTCTCGTGGAGAGACATGCCACTCTAGTTGAGGGAATTTATCCTTATAATGACAAAGAATGAACCATGTACTCATCATCATCTTGCAACATTTAATTAAGCGGCCTGCCACTTCTTGACACCGGGCCCGAAGGCATAACCCACACTGGGTAAACTTCGTTATCAATGTGTATGTGTCCTTTGATTTGATGGTCGTCATTATGTTTCCTCTTCTTTAAAGTATGCACATGTGGTTTTTTCATACTCTTTCACATGGAATTATGCTAAAATTATAGAAGTAAAAGATCTTGGTTAAATTCGGTGGCTGAGAGATCCAGATCAAGTTTGGTATTAGAGCGACCTTCTTGTTGATGCGCATTGCGAGTGTGAATGATTGAACATGCATCTAGAAAGAAAATTGAGGATGACAAAGATCTCTACAAGGCCTTCTACAAGATGGCCAACATGGTAGATTTGATGTATAAAAATTATGAGTAGAAAATGGAAAGAGAGGAACAAGAGAAGGAAAGAGCAGAGGATGATGCTCCATCTCCATCTTCTAGTGTTTATTCATCTTCTTCATCATCTTCTCATAATTCGAATGAGGAGATCAATTAGATCCTTCAAGAAGAGAATGTTGAATTGAGGACACTTATACGAGAAGAAAATGAGGAGAAACAAAGATTGCAGTATCGGTTACGAGCCACGGAAGAGGCCTAGGAAAAATTTAAGCGCAACGAAGGCTTAGCGAAGCCATCATCACCTGATTTAGAGCCGACAAATGGTAAACAATGTTGATCATTCTTCAGTTTCATTTTCACATGACACTATTTTTGTTAGAAGCCTTGAGGTACCCATTTCAAGAACCAACCTGAGACTTCTTACCAAGATGGCATACACTGAAGGAGAATGCTCTAAGGTAGTAGAAGCTTCCAAGGCATTATCAAAACCATCAAGGAAAGAGGATGATGAGAACACATCACAATCCTCCCATGATAGTGCACATTGTAGAGGAAGAGTTAAGGCGAGATCTCATCGTCGAGATTGCACCAAAGACAACCGAGGGAGGTATAAAAAGTCTTAGTACTCTAAATTTCATTTTGATTACAAGCATATTGTTAATGATGAGCATAAAGCATGGCGTAGAAAAACATGTAGTTTTTGTGGCTTGCATAACCATGTGGTTTCCCAGTGCTAGAAGAGAATGGCAGTAAGAACGAGGATGAGACGTGAAAGACCTTCTCCACATCAGGGAAGGAAGAAGGTTAAGCAAGTGTAGAGGAAGAAGACTTTTTGCAATCATTGCAATAGAGGTGGACATCAAAGAGCTACATGTTGAAGGATCCATCCAAAGCAGTGTCTCAAGGACAAAGCGCCCATGCAAGAACCAGTTGGTGAAGATTGTCAACAAGCGAATCTTCCACAAGGAGATGACCCATTCACTTTGATGAGTGAGAGATGGTTTTACTAGACATGTTAGCTTGTCATGGCCATATTCTATAAATCATGTGTTGCAACATAATTGTGAAAGTGATGATGTGTTTTCCATTGCTTATTAACACAATGATGATGTTTTTGGCCTTTTTGTTGATAGATGGGGTATTGGTTTCTGTTATGATGTAAACTTGACCAAATAGTGTCTTATAAACTCTTGAAAAGTATGGAGGTTCTTGGGTCATGATCAATCATGTAATTGAACATGTAGTTTGCAAAGATTGTGCTATAGGTTGGCAAAGGATGCAGGTTTTGATTCATTACTTATGACTTTGAAGAAAAATGGTGAAGGAGAATGAAGTGTGGTCTATCAGGACACTTGTTGTGTAGGCAATTAACACAACAAATGCAGATTATGTTCATGATTTTGGAGGACCAAAAGCTCCTTAGTGGGGAGGAATGATTTAGGTGGCTCAAAAAACGCTTAGGATTAAGAAGTGGATTTGGAAAAGTTCAAAAATTAAAGTCACTAAATTGAAGTGGAAATAGGATCAGATCGAATATCTCGATGCAAGATTTCCAACGGTACGAATGACACCTCAAACAAAGTTCGCGGTTGAAAGTTATGGCTGGCCAAAGTTTTGGTCAAAATAGGCCCAATGGTAGTCACTAACGAGGAAACAATTTGGCATTTATAGGAACATGGAATATAGCCACTAGAACGAGTGAATTTGTCGCCTCTTTAATTTTCCCAGAGACCACTTAAAAATCGGTCGACGAAATTTGAAGGGTTGGTTTAAAATATGTAAAAAAAATTTTAAAAAATAAATAATATTTGGGGTGGCGGGCCACCACCCCCGCTAACCCTAAAAATTGTGCTAATATATTTTAATATATATATGGGTCGAGGCCGCAGGTGAACCCGACCTTGCCCAACCACATTCAACCACTGCATAATATGCGGGGTCGACGGTGAACCCGCGCTGGCTGGAGGCTGACCTGCCCCACGTGGTGACCCCATAACAAAGCTTAAAACGATTAACTATAACACACCACCCAACTTAAAACAATAAACCAATGAAAAGAAACCAAAAGAAACTGTCGCGTATCCAAAATGGAAACCACAGGGATTTGCCTTAGATAAACCCTCGACCAACTGGTTGCGGGTAACAATAGCCCAACGGGTTTGTGTTGGTAACTTCACCCACTCAACATTATTTAACCTGGTTCGGTCATTTGCCTAGGAGGGATCGAAGGTTGAGGACGTGGAGTGGAGACAGGTGTAGAGGGGAACCCAACCCAAGCGGGTTACATTTTTCCAGACAAAATCTTGTAGGAATATTCTTTGATGTTTAAGGAATCTTTAGATTCTCTTGGAGGCTGATTTTTTACAGAGGCAGAATGATGTTGACTTCCTAGTCATTTTTATTAGAATTTCGCAAGGAGTGCAGTGGTGTGCTCAAAATTTTCATCTAAGCTGCATGTTTTTTTCCCATCTCTAGGAACAAATCTTTGGAGGAATCTTCAAGATTCCCAAGGGTCTAGACTTTGACGGTGTTGGAAAGGGGCCAAGTTTATAGTCGTTTGACACGATTTTGCGCCACGAATTCAACAGTGATGTCCATTTTTGCAACTCAGCCTTGCATTTTCAGACCATTCTGGAAAATGGAGGTATATGAAGCAATGATGCTATGTTTTTCTTTTGATTTGTTGAGATGATGATTTTGTTGTTGAGATCTTTGTTACTATTGTTTTGAAGGATACTTGTATGCCACGTCATGTGAAAATTTATTATCTTATCATGCTGAAGGAGGGCCCATATGAGTGAGAGTTCCTATAGGAGAACGTCTCGTGGAGAGACATGTCACTCTGGTTGAGGGAATTTATCATTGTAATGAGAAAGAATGAACCATGTACTCATCATCATCTTGCAACATTTAATGAAGTAACCTCCCCACTCCTGACACCAGGCCAAGAGACGTAACTCACATTGGGTGAACTTCGTTATCAATGTGTGTGTCCTTTGATTTGATGGTCGTCATTATGTTTCCTCTTCTTTAAAGTATTCACATGTGGTCTTTTCATACTCTTTCACATGCAATTCTGCAAACATCATAAAAGTAAAAGTTATTGGTTAATTCCGATAGTTGAGAGATCTGGATGATGCACATGTATGAATCCATATCCAAGACATTCAATGTCAAGGGTCTTCTTTCTTTATAGACTTTATCAAGGTATTCATACCTTCTCCATGGAGATGTCATAGCTAATCCTTCTAGGTATGAGATGTTGATCACTTTTCTTATCTTCCCACAAGCTCTTCTTTCATCTTCTTCGCATATTGCTTTCCTCAGGATTTTCTTTACATGGTTCTTTCAACATAGAAACTGTTGTCGTCTGTCACACACCCCTAAGTTAGTGAGAAAAGCCCTTAACCCCACAAGGTATGGTTGGTGGAAAAACTAAGAGATGGGGCTGTCACCTATTCCCAACTCTCTTCATTTAAGCTCTCTCTTAGGCAAGCTAAGGGGGGTGGTCCCTAAATGAAAAGCTAATTTAAAAAAAGGTGATGTAAGGTTTCTAGGAGATGGCAAGGTTAATTTGGAATTACTTGAGATTATGAGAAAATGATGAGCAATATAAAATGAAATATACTTCAATAACCATCAACACATAAATCAATGATGAGCATATAAGACTAGTGCTTTCAATATTGCTTTAAAATAAATAACACTTGCTCTAAAAGGAAATGTTCCAAGGTGAAACACACGTAACCCTGTCAATCAAGAAGATGTTAACAAGATTTGAAATTGCTTCTAAAGAAATATTTTCAAAAATAATCATTCACAATGCTAGAGCATGTAAGGAGGCAAATAAAATAACTTGCAACATGAAACAAGCTAAAACTTCACTTTGCAAAATGAACATTATGGTACTTGCCCAAGCGAGATAATCAATTCAAAACATTTTGATCATGACAAGTATATAAATAATTTGCAAGTAAAATAGCTTGAAAAGTAAAGTGTGTTAATATGAAACACACTTAACTAAGTTTAGATGCAATTATCTTGGTAAATTTTAAGTTAGATAGATGATCTAAGTGAGAGATCTTCTTTTTGAACTCTTGCCAAAGGGTAAAAATGGGGTGACAAGAGGGGCTGAGGACACGTCGGTATCGTTACTAATACTCTTCCCCTCAATCTTACGAGTCAGCATGTGCCTTTATTCCCACAAGGGGACAAGCCACCTCTATCACTGCAAGGTCACACACTCTTTATCTTACTTCGTACCAATTGGAAGAAATTTTCAAGAAATTTGTTTCCTTATAATGTCTATCAACCAAGATTATGCTTGGAGGTAAATTAGAAATTCAAGCTAATATAAATTCTTAAATGAAATGCAAGTAAGTTCTCCCAAAGAAATATTAATTTGCAATGCTTCAAAGTAAGGAAGTGGTGCTCAACAATATATTGCAAATGTAACTTTCAAATAGAGATTAGCTTGTAAGTAAATCAGAATGATGCAAATCAATTTGCTTGAGAAACAAAGTTGTTTCAAGTAAACATTAGAATGCTCCAATACTAAACATAACAATGTAGCTTTTTGAAATGAAGCATGAACTCAAGTATACATGAAATAATTTGTTACACTAAATGGAAATGAATTAGTAAACAAATTTAAAGTTTGCAAGAAATTAACATTCTTGCATGTGAAGTGTAGATTGCTCAAAGAAAAATATTGACTTGTAGCTCAAAGCAACATGAAATAGATTGATGCAATTCTCAAATGAAATTGTAACAAACTTTAGAAAGTGAAGTGTGATAGTGTCGTTGTGTTAATTCCCAATTAGAGAATGCATGTAAGTTGAAAATAAAGCTAAGAGACATGGAAATGTAAAGAGCCAATTCACACATATATTTCTCTTCCTAAATGGAGAGAAACGATGCCATGGGTGTAACCCACACTACCACAAGAAAATAGATATCTTATTAGTTTTTTTTAAATGAGTAGAATGCCTCTTAATGGGTTGCCCAAAAGATGAATGAGAAAATTACAAGATAGAGATCTATAAGAACTAGAATCTCCTTCCAAGAAGTGGTAACCATAATGGCCAATGAACAACTCTTGAAATTTGAAAATTATAAGTGCCTTAAGGTCCACAGGCAAGTCAATTTATTGTTGTCCAAGATTACCCATAGCCTCCCTAAAGGTGATGCTAAAGTTCCCTTGGAGTCCTACAACAAATAGTTAGAGTCTCAAACTTTAGCTTCCTCAATCTCGTCAACACAAACGCTGAGCATAGTCCATAAACAAATCTGAATTTTCTGCAAAACCAACACTCAAAGTTAGTGTAAATGAGAGAGCAATGTTAGCAAATGTAATCTACAAATATTCTAAAAAAAATTAGTCCAAGGAATTGGAGCAAGACTCATTTCCTTGCCTAGTCTTCAACATGCTCTCTAATAACAAATAAAACCAATAATAGCACAACAATTTGAGATAAAGATTTTAAATATGATTAACTTTTCTTGTGTACAATCTATGTCAAAGTGAATCTCTGTAAGAACACTTTTTCATAAGATGAATTATGAAAGTTCCAAATAACAAATGAGAGTTCCTTTGAAAATGTTTCAAGAGTGGGGTGGTTTCTCCAAAGACTTCCCCTCATGCTTGATCCAAAAAAAATATTCTTCTACAATAATTCAATCACACATTAGTCCACATAGATTTAGAGAAGTAAACAATGAAAAGATACTCTAGAAATTTATTGGAAAATAACTAGAGTGTTCTATGTCTAGAGCCTACTTCCAAACCAAATGCTAATGCAAGATAGCTTAACACTAACAAGTCTACAAGAGTATATGGAAAATGAAATAACTCAAACCATAAATAGAAGAAATTATACTAATAGTTCATAATGTACCATACTCCAAAGGAAGAAAACTCATGAATGAAATCTCCAAAGTCTTTTTATTGGAATTTATGAAAAAGTGTATAAAGAAAGAGCATTTTCGCAAGCACAATAGCTAGTGACAATGATTACAAAATAGAATCTCAATGAATCAATTTATAGAAGACTTGGAGCATATCCCAATGAGAGATGGTCAACCGAGTGGTATGTTGATGATCATCCAAAAGAAATTCGAATTTTCTTAGTGGTTGTGATATTTGACCAAGTGTCAAATGAATCTCTGACAGTAGTAGTGAAAATCTCCTCTTTGGCTAAGCATAGATCCCTATGGAGCAACTGTGTAACAAATGTGAAGAAACTAAAGTAAATTGAAGACAAATCATCCACCAAATACAGAAATAACAACCACCCAAATTTGTGAATAAACTGTTGTGCTTGTTACTTCCTCCTACCTGTACGTATATCTTTAATCGCTGGTGGGTATGAGAGTTGTCAACCATGTGTAGTCTAAGTGGAGTGAATGTAGGAAATCTCCTACCTAATTCTCAACCAAAACACTTGCAACAAGTGTCACCTTTGTTGTTGCTGCGTAATCCTCTTAAGCTATTGCGTATCCTTTTTCCTGGACCTGTGTAGAGTTATTTTGTGCTATATGCATACATTTCTTTGTGAAAATACGTGAAGCACCAAATGAAGAGGGAGTGAGGTGGGATCCTCCACTCATTTCCCTTAAACACTAGACTTGAACCATTTTCACTTAAATAATTTTATGAGCCTTAAGATTTTCTTCTGCATGCTTTTGCAACTTGTGGTAGTTGAATTTTGACTTGGAATTAGTTTGACCTCCAAAATGGCTGCCATGTCATTCCTCTTATCCTCTTCTAATGTGCAACACTTTGTTTTCAACATGTTGAATTAAATAAAATTATTTTAACTATACGGGATATTCAACGTTGCCTCTTGAACTCATCATTGGACCATTTGACTTGCCACTTGGAACTTTGACTTTGACTTGTGCTTCATGTGATCGGCCCCACATAGTTTCCACGTCACCTTTGACCTTCACTGGAATCTGCCATGTCAAAAATTGACTTTGGAAAAATTTCTAAGTTTTTCCAATTATTCAGTTTTTTGAACTTTTCCCTCATTTTTTGCCACTCACATCAGAAAAAACAATGTTTGAGTGACTATAAATTGTTTTTTGACCCTTAAAGTGGGTCCTAGGATAATGTTGCGCCTTTGAAGATGAATTGTAAGTAGTCACACACTCTAGAGATTTCCGAAGACCACCTATTTACATCATTACATAAAAATTAATTAAAAATTTTCGTTTTGCGGGAAATTTTTAATTATTAAAAAATCCTACTTAAACCTAGTCAAATTTCGCAAATTTCAGAGATGAACTAACATGGTAATATACATTGACTCTAGACACTAGCATGAATTAAGGGCTAAACCTTCAAGCCATCATCCCAACTTTGGGGTAATGCAATGAGTGAAAAACCTAGAAAATTCTTTGTCACTAAAAAGCAGGAATAATTAACCAAGTAAAAAAAACACTCCAAGGTGTACTCGCTTGTTGATCGAGTCCCAACACCCTAGGTCTGTTACATGGCTTTATTCATCATGTTAGTGACATTTGCACAATATCCCCATAGGGTTACAGAATATGAGGGTTGAAAAAGTAAATGAGAAGAAGCTAGAGTTTAAAAACTTCGATGATAATAAGAACCCTGATGCTACATTGAAGCCTCTAACATATCCTCGGACATGGAGTCTTCAAAAGAAATTCAAGTGAAACTTTAGTGGTCAACAAGAACCATGATTGTCAACCACCTCATATTACATATGAGGTCATATTATGTTGATTTCATCTTATTACATTGTCTACATGCCTTCATGAATCATTCTAATGGAAGAGATCCTTCTTCTTTGATCACGCTCATGAGATAGAACATTCAACTATGATGACATGAATTTATCTATCAAATATATACATACATTTTCCTTCTTTTGGTCATCTAGACTTCCTTATAGCAACTTCCTTTTCTTGTTTGAATATGAAAGTACTTCAAACAACTTCAACATGCTGCACATATTCGTCATCATACTTTACCAGAGGATCCCACACAAGGTGGACCGTAGACTATGCATGAGACTTGCTTCTTCCAAGTAGAGGTGAACCTTCTTATAAAGATCCTAGTGGAGGATATTGATGATCCCTATTCTGCAAATGATCCTTTCTAATGATGATGATGTATGATTATTTCTTTATCTTTTATCATGCTAGATGATTTTCTACCAACTTATCATAGATTTCTTTCGATTTCTCCAACTTTGCTACACAAGGGATGAGGGAATCCTTGTTTGATTTTATGAGGACTCTTTGAGCCCTTATTTCCCCTTTCATATACTTCGATAGTGCTTGAGCTTCCTCTTGTGATGGTTTGGATATTGAACCCTTAACATGTCCAAAAACTTCATTCTCTATAAGGATCAAATCTATCCTCTTCTTCCATTCAAGGAAATTTTATGACTCAACCAGTTTGTTGCTTTCCTTGTAGAATGAAGTCATTTTGATAGTAGATTCATACATAAATATAAATATACTTACTTGTCAAGTGAGGATGCTTCTTTTGAAGCTAATATATTCAACTTGATGCCTTCTTGATAATGTTGCTTTCTTGATGATCTTCTTCAAGGATGTTTGAGATGTGATCTTTCCTTCAGTGTGATAAAGATCACCTTGATTTGTTTGATGATGAACACTTCTTCTTCTTCCTTGGATGATGACTGTAGAATGTGGAGGCTTCCCAAGGTGCTTCAAATGTAAAGTCCTTCTTCGAATGGAGGTAGGGTTTTTGAGTTCTTCTTCTTCCAATAGTTGCTTCCTTCAAGATGATGCGTAGAATATATGATCTGCTTGAGCTCGGTCCTTGTGTATCCTTCTTGAATTGGATGATCTTCAAGCTGCCTTTTCTCATTGTTGTTGTCACCTTAGCTCTGATTCCATGTTGAGAAATATAGGGTCAGCTACATTAGGTGATTTCTATTACTTTGATAAATGCTTGTGATGTATTTTTACTTAAACTTGATTAGCTTCTTTTCTATCATCAAACAACTACCAAACAATGAAGACCAATGTGATAAGGAGACACAAAATGTAGGTTGTCATCCAGGGCCAAAACCCGTCCTCTTGAGAGGAAAAACCCACAAGAACTATTCTCTTCATATAGAACTTCAAATGGCGAATTCCAAGATCTAAGACCCTTGTCAAAGACCCCTCCAAGACCAAGTCAAACCTTCCTTTGATGAGCTTCTCTTTCCATCAATTTTGATTGGCAACATTACTTTCATACCTGGAGTATCTTAGCTTCTTTAGAGGACGATGATCTCTTCATGATCACCTGGAGCATCTCTTCTTCTTCTTTCATCTCTTCCATTACGATCATTCCTTTGGTAATCTCTTCTTATTTGATCAATAAACCTGTTATTGTTGCTTCCAGCGTCATAGAGTGGACCATTGTTCTTCTCAAGGCAATCTTGAGCATAGTGACCTTTCTTGTGACAATTGTAACATTCAATGTGTGATGATTCTCTATTATTCCTTTTCTTTGGATTTGGAGGAGGAGGGTTCCTTGAATTTGATGGACCTACATTTCCTTTCTTCTTCTTGTTTTGAGTGATGAATGCAACAGGTTCTCCTTCTTCATGCTTTTGAATCATACCCCTTGAAGTCATCCTCGATTCTTCTTAAGTGAGATTTCCAACAATCTCATCAAATGACAAAAAATTGTTGTTATTAATTATAATAGTTATGAAGGTTTCGCCAATGCGATGGAGGCCCCTAAGAGTTACAATCACCAATTCCATGTCAGACATAGTTTCCCCAACTCTCTGCAATTTATCTTTAAGACGAGATATCCTCATATTGTAGGATTGCACAGATTCCTTCTTGAGTAAGCTTTCCAACAATCTCATCAAATGATAGAACATTGTTGTTATTAATTATAGTAGGTATGAAGGTTTCCCCAATGGGAGGGAGGCCCCTAAGAGTTACAATCACCAATTCCTCTTAGACATAGTTTCCCCAACCCCCTGCAATTTATCTTTAAGACGCGATATCCTCATAATGTAGGATTGCATAGACTCTCCTTTATTCATCTTTTTTGAGTTGATCTTTCAAGGAGAGGATTTCATTCAAATTGTTGACTTCATACATGCCAGATATCTTATCATACGTGTCCTTAGACTTCTTCAAATTTCCAACATATGCAAGTAAATTATCTTGTAAACCATCCACTATAATTTTCTTAGCCTTCAAATCACTTTTATTGTGCTTGTTCTTGGCAACAACGGAAGCATTCTCTGGAGGCTCAAGTACCTTTCCTTGAATGAATTCCAAAACATCCTTGTTACAAGCTATGATCTCCAACTTAATCTTCCAAGCGGCAAAGTTAGATGAGTCACTCAACTTCTCATGATCCTTGAAGAAGAGGAAGACATCTTGACTTGATTAGATAGGCTCCTTCAACTTTCCAAAGATGATTGCTTCAATTCTTGTCTCCTTTTGGACTTCTCCTTCACCTTAGCTCTAATACCCTGTTAGATTTCACACTGCTCTACATTGTTTCAATTACTTTATCCCAATTCATTTCTTCAATTAGCAATATTTTAATAACAATTAATATTTCCAATCATCAACAGTAATTGAAGATAGAACAATAAATGCAATGACGAAGAAGACAATCAACACATCAATAAGAGACCAAATTTTCAGTCAATGACCAAAGAAAAACTCACTATGGGGAAAACCCTTTGAAATTCTTCTTTTATTAGATTGTCATAAATTGTTCAACAAAGAGTACAATGAGTCAATACAAAACAATACAACAAAATAAACCCAACAACATTCAAAGATATGTTCCCAGCATCAACACTGATCAGAGTCAACTTGTTTTGTCTGTGGTCAATTGCGATGAAATGTCAAATTGCAACCCTAAATCCAAACGACATGGAGGTAGAAGTATATGTACAGTTGACAACTTCCAACCACACTAATGAGCCTGCATGCCTGCGGTTGTAGCAAAAATTTCCTGTGTCAAGCTTGTGGTTGGAAATGAAAACCCTAACACGTGTGAGCTTCAGACCCTGCAATCTCAGACCAGTACAAACCAATCTTCGTGATCCAGCCTCACACCTGTGCAAACCAGTCAATGAAGAAGAGAAGAAGAAGATGCTTGGTGATATCCAAATGAGGTTGAAGTCACTTGAATTTATAGGCTTCCAAGGGTGTCCAATTTGCTTTAGGGCCAACCTAATCAAATGTGCAAATGTGGGTTTTTCTTCATAAATACACTTTCCCTTGTCCAAATTGAGTGCTTCAATAGTCAAAATTGGTCCTCTCAACAAGAGAAATCTCGTCCCATGGTTGGAATTTGTCACTTAGCTGCCAAATTAACATGGAGAAAAGAGAAAATGTCCTACCCACCTTTAGGAAGAGGCCTAATCAATCAATTTAAGACGAAACTGTAGGAACCCCAATTAAAGAACCAATTAGGGTGAGTAGAGATGGACAATCGATTATTGGTCAACACTTCACATTTTGGAAAAGAGAAAATGCCCTACCTACCAATAGGAAAAGGTCTAATCAATCAATCCAAGAAGATCATGTAGGAAGCCCAATTAAAGAACCAACTAAGTTGGATAACCTCAAGAAATATTTTACATCAATTAATCCAAAGCTATGGACGTTTGAAGATGATACAATCCATATTACAATCAACTATTTGACATAACACTTGCCGGAAGTATGTTCAAGATATGAAGAAATATTAGTTCCAACAATCATGGAAAGTATAATGAATAAGGTGGAGCAACTTAAAAATGACCGGTCAATCATTGAAACCTTATTAACTGAAAAGGGTGGTCAACTCCCTAAAATATAGAACATATCAAGAAGCTTCATCTAATGCTTCCATAGGAAACTGTATCTTTGGAACTTACATCCTCAAGTCCTGGGAGAGGCGCACTAAACAAACAAAGGAAGACGCCCTAGACAAAGGTTTACAAAAGGAATACACAGGTGGACCTGACTTCCCCTAAACAATGCTCTGAGCCCACCTCTAACAAACACACAAACCAATCATAGCCGCCTCACTAGATCAAAGAGCAAGAGAAGAAGGCAAACCCTTTGAATCAATGAAAGAGTAATAGGAGCAACACTAGACTAGAAAGAAAGAAAGAAACTACTTGCAAGGAATTCCTATACAATAGTGGTGATAGCAAAGATAGACAAGGAAGTAGAGGAAGTGAGACATATGAGCATTGACATGGTTCTTATATCAAATCTAAACCCATCCATACTCCCCAATGATCCTACACACAATCAATAACAAGAATTTGGGCATCACCTAAAAGCTACATTGCCTCAAAAGGCTATTGACCATTCACAAGCCTTCAATTACTTTTATGCAAGCAACATTTACTGAGGCACCTTTACACTAAGGAAGCACTTCCTCGACCAGTAACCTGAGGTCTCATGCTCAAGGACACTCGAGCAATTGGTTAAATGGTTGGAAGCAAGATTTTCATAAGGTATGTGTTCTAAAATATGACCATGTACTATTAGTTTCAATGTTCTTTAGGGAACTAAACTAGGAACTATATTTGTTAAATATATATGGATCTTTAAAGCAGAGGGATTTTTGGAGAATATAAGGGAGAGGCGTCTATAATCTACTTCATTATAGGGGTAGACCTCATTATAAACTTGAGTAATAAAGGGAGACGGGAGACCAAGGCCAAAAGTGACCTCCTATCAAAATTCTTTCATGATTGAATGGAATATCCAAGGTTTAATAATAGTTAACAAACAAAACGCCAAGAAAAGTTTTTTCTTTGAAACCATATTGCACACAAAACCAATTGATAACTAAATTAGAGAAAACTTTCCAAATGATCTTGTGAAGATCAAAACCACTTTCTCAATGATTACTAAATTAGAGCAAACACGATCCAACATGTTTTCTCCCTTCATCCAATTTTCCTTGTTTGTCAAAACCATTGTAAACTAACATGGGCCATTCTCTCAATTCTTAAAAATGCCAACGTGTCTGCAAACATGTATAATGCATTTTTTATGACATAATGAAATCAATCCCCCTCTTAATGGGAAAAAATAAAAAGTGCACTCTTGCCAAACAAGTTCCCCCCTGTAGTTGATCTTGGACGTAAGAGGGCAATAACTCACAAATTAAGCACAGTCAAACAATACCACAATTTTTGTGCCACCATATTTTGCTTTTTTGTTTCCTTGAGAAATCACATCTTGAAGACAATATGAGAAATCAATGATCAAGTCACCAAATCAGAATAGTCTGAAGTTCATCCCCTAAGGCTTTGCAATAATTAGAGTTCTTTTGGCATCCTCTTTCATTTTCTTTTCATAGTTCTAGGTGACCTTTCTAGTTAAACTTCCATTTCATTGTAATAACATCAAAGTTCCAGAGATTTGTGCCATGGTATTTGAATCATTTGGCATGTAAAATAAGTAAGATTTGACTTGAGATCCTTATGGAATTGGTTGAATGGTATAGTTATTTAAGCTCCTAAGAATTTTGCACCAAGTTTTGGGGACTATTGTCGGAGAGACACACAGACAAGGTTGGTAGAGGCACACACATGGATGTGGTTAGTAGAAACACACGCTCGTATCTTTGTGAGAGATATATAGAAGTGGAGATACTTACATAACATGTCTAAAATACATTATTAACAATGCAATGAAATCACGCTCCTAAAAAAATTGTGGATATAAAGTAGATGAACTTACCAAACATGGGTGTCAAAGCAAATGTTACTAATATTGAGCCAATGACCAAACCTAAGTGACCTGACACAAAGACACGGGACGCATCGGACACGCAAATTTGAGTGTCTGACACAGGCACGAAGACCCCTCGAAACATGACACATAGGACATGTTATATATATATATATATATTATATATATAATATATATATATATATATATATATATATATATATATATATTAAAAACGAATACTAAATAGATATTTCTTACACAAATTCCCATTCATGATACAAATTAAGACATAGATTTAGATTCTACATTGTAATTTTAAAATTTGTAAGTTGTACATTTTAACATTATGCATACAAATACAATTGTGACAAATTCATCAATGATCCAATAGGAGAAAGACAAGAAACTACACTTTTCTCATTAAATCATCAAAATCAAAATGTGTTACATAGGTAGTAGCAATGCCAATGGCAAATAGAAATAGCAAAAACAAAACTACAAGGTAGTAGGTAGCTCATCAATCATCATCATCATCAAAGTCAACATCACTGTCATGGTCACCACTACTCTCCTCTGTTGCATCCTCCTCCTTTGTATCCAATGTAATTTTGCATCTGTTGGTGTGGAGGATGACCCCTCAAGAGTATCACCATCATCAAAAGTGATAGGCTCTAGCAATGGATCATTAAGATCCAAGTTGGTTAATGCCAGCTCAACATTTCTGTCCCAACCCATATCATCAGGAAAGACATCCCACATCTTTGTCTTTCTGTTCAACCACTCATCCCTCTGCCTGTAAATAAGACAACGGTTGGTGTGCACATACACCATTGTCTCTACCCTAGACTGCTCAAGCCTTCTCTTCTTGACACTATACAAATTCCCATATGTGCTCCAATTCCCCTTGCAACAAGGAGATGAAGTCACTTGAGAGAGCAACCTCATGGCTAACTATTGTAGAGGAGGGTTTGTTACCCCATGATTTGCTCACCAAGAATAGAGCTTCTTAGCCCCCTTGTCTCTAATCACATCATAGCTTGCAAATCACTCAGTGCCAATGGAAAACTCTGCAAAGGCATCCTCCACCTTATCAAAGGATGCTCTATCTTGAAATATCTACCTCAATGCATCCTTCCTCCCCTATGAAATTTCACCATCCATGTGAGGAGGGCATCTGCGGGAAGGTCCACCATTCAACCACTCATGGTTGTAGTATTTTGGGTTCAATGAGTGAGCCAAACAATGCAAAAGCGTGCAATTATTGTCCTATTTGCTGACAAGAATATCTTGTATGGTGGTGAAGAAGGTTTTTGATGATGTCTCATACTTAGGGCACTCACTTTGTAAAATAATGGTCCTCACAGACTTAATCATGGAATCCCATCCCTCATAAACATCTCCTAGGATGGGTTTGTTTGTATTTGCAAATCGTAGCAAAGCAATGATAGGGTCCATGATCTTAATAGTGAGACCTACCCTCTCCCACTAAGCATCATCTAACATTGTGTCCTTGATTGTTTTTGAGGCTGCTTAATCTGCCTTTCTCCAAAAAGACCAAAACTTTGAAATAACAATGGCCCCAAGAATGGTATTGACCTCCCTCATTCTCTTCAACATGATGAATGAAGAGGCAAACTGTGTATCTACAATCTTCAACAATGATAGATGGGTGTACTTCTTGTAGATTGTGAGGACATTTGTATGATTTCGTACAAAGTTGCAGATATGTCGTGCATCCTCAATAATACTTACAATCCAAGGTACATCATAAAAAATAGATTTAAGTGCCAAATTTAACGTATAGAAAATGCAAGGTGTCCAAAATACTTGTGGATATTTAGCTTCCAAAATCATGCCAGCAACCTTGCAAACAAGTGCATTCTCTGTAATTATTTGCACACAAGAATCAACACCTACATCTTCAATAACTTTAATCAACGACTCACCAATATATTGTGCATCCTTGTATTGTCCAAGTGCATCCACTAATTTCAAGAAAACTGGTCCATTTAAGGAAGACACCATGAAGTCGATGAGTGGGTGGCATGTTGGATCTATCGATCCATAAAAAACAATACTAACCCCAGATGTTGGCCTTGCCGATTTGATAGGCTCAAGCATTTGTCCACCTCTTTCTTTGCTTTAGTCAACAATGTGGTTCTAAGCTTCTCTAACCCAAGAGGCACATACCTTAATGGAGCCCCTTGAGTTAGAGCTCGACACATCTCAAGAAATAAAGGTGTGTGTGCAACATTAAAGGATATGAAGTTCTAATAGAAAAAGAATTCAATGGTGAGATCAAGCTCTCCTTGTATCTCTTTCCAAAAAAACTTGTCCATTGGACCAAGTGCCACTGCCTTTCTTTTTGCTGCTTGACCCACACCCCCACAAAAACTCTCAAATGGAAATTTGTTGTTGTTTTTCCTCAAGAATGGAAGGGGGTCATCATTCTTGTTTTTCTAGATGATGCAACCAGCCTTGCCACACCAACATTGGCCTTTTTTTCCATTTCTTTCCTCGTAGCTAAAAACACATGTGTACATGCTCCAATTCCACAACCTGGTAAGGCCAACAAATGAGCTTTCACACGGTAATAAGTGCTCTTGAAATGATTGTTGCATTTCCAAGCAACATAGCCTCCTCCTTTCAACTTGTTGCTTGGCACTTGATCTCTTGTGACATACTTCCACAACAAATATTTGTTTTCTTGAGCCTGTTGTCTTTCTAAATCCATTTTGCCCTCAACATTTGAAGTTGTTGTTGCAACCTCACTTTCAATAGAGGGAACACTTGCAGACCCTGATGAAATTGGAACAGAAGGGGCATCACCAATGGGAACATTCTGCCCCTTCCTTGCTGCCCTTGATTAAGCCATATGTTCTATAAAAAAATATAGAAAAAAATGCATAAACTTGTAAAAAAATGGACATACAAACTACTGTAGCAAAAATGCAAAAAAATAGAAGCAAAATGCACTTGTTGCTTAAATCACCTCCAAAATGCTACCAAACCCTTTGATAATCGCTCCCACACACCCACAACAAGAGAGAGACTCAAGAATGAATGAGAATTCTGCCCAAATTGGGCTTTAAAGGACATGCGACACACTTTTTAGACGGACACGTATCCTTAAGTCGGGACTCATGTGCCCTTGGAATCCGACCCACGTGCCCATCGAATCCCACGTGCCAGGGCACACTGGACGCAAGAATCAGACACATGTCCTAGAGAATCATGTCCAATTCGTGGGATTCGAGACACAAGGGGGGGAGGATGAATTCGGTTTTTGAGGACCAAACCAATCAACCCCCAAAACCAAAAGCAAATCCCCTAAGGTGTTTCTAGAGAAGAAATAAAAGCCATGCAAATTCAAATGATAGGAGACAAATTATGCAATGTTGATACATAAAAGTAGCAATTTTAAATAATAATTTCAATAGACATTGTCATTGGTGAAATTACACTACCCTCACCAACGTAAAAAATGTAGATATAGAATACAAGATCCTACTAAACATGGGAATCAAAAACAATGTTACCATGTCAAACCAGCGACTAAATCAACGCAACCCAAAACAGAAACTTAACTGTGTATTGTTTTCCTTGGAAAAAAAAAATTGATGCAAATCCAAACCAAACCATTAGACATAAAATATACAGCACAACAAAATAAAAATAAAAAAACAAAAAAATCTATCAATCATATATAAGCATGTAAGGATGAATATAACAAAATTGCATCGAAGTGAAATCCACATCTAAACCATCTAAACAAAAGTAGATGACCATAGACGCTGTAAAGGACCTTAATAGCCAAAAACAAGCATACTATAATTTTCCAATCTAAGCATACCACAAAATAATTCTAATCCCGTACATCCTTTGCATGTTTAGACTCGGGATCGTAAATCCATGACCTTGAAGGGACAAAATCAATCCCAATTCCTATTGTGGTTGAAATCGCTGCAAATAATCCAATAATCCAGGATAAGTCCATCAATAGAGCAGGGCATCATTTAATAGGCAATTGACAGGTTTTAGCATTTAGGGTAGTCGTAGGGTTTTCATATTTTTCGTTTTTTTGGTTTTTCAAGAGATGCAGATGCCATGGTGCAAAACCAATCAAATTGGTTAGTTTTGTCTTGAACTGGTTTTTAATGTATCCAAAATAGAGTCTACAGCCTACACACTTCAAATGCTAAACACAATGTTCAACAAATAATAAACCTATAGAAAAGAATAATTTTATAATCACATCAGTTCTCATGCATCAATCCGTATTTAAGCAAGTTACCTTATAAGTTATCCACTATGGCATCGTGGTCTAAAAATAGAAATGCTCTCAACTTGCAAGGAGCAGAGTCTAATCAGGGATTCTTATACAAAACATCCACTTGGAAGTCCTAAATATGAATAATAATGCAACAACACTCTGCACAGCATCAACTGTAAGAGAGTACTTTTGTTGTCTTACAAGCATAGATAAGAATGAGCTCCAAATCCTGGTTGAGACCCTAATCATCTGCTATCTGATACAGTCTGCATGTAAAGCGCAATTAATCAAACAAAACAGATTCAAGATTTGCACAGCAGTTTTAGATTCTAGACACTAGACTTTGTCAGGATGATAGAAAAAATCATGGTCAAGCACATTAGGAACATGATGTGCAGGAAAAACTATAATTGTAACCATCAATTCAGTGCATGGAACAGTGAAATTGACAAAAGCCACGTTCAAAATGTCCTTTGCCCCAAAATAAATAAACTTTCTTACAATTTATCCATATCTCTGACCTAAAAATAAATCCTTCCCTTCATTCACTTTGATTAAATAGTTATAGTTAGACAAATGCACCAAACACATTTCCAAACATGGGTCGGATGTCTAATCTGCATTTTCACTTTTTTCAATATCCTGTTGAAAATTCCAACATGAATTACTTGGTAACGTTCACCGTGCAACCCATTGCAAGGACATCAGTTGCATGATTGTCCACTTTACCTGAGAGACATTTGCAAGGTTTCATTCAACATAATATAATTCTTTTTTCATACTAATTATTACGAAATCTAGAATGTTATAAAATAATTGCCACCACTGCACCACATAGATCATGATTTTATGCAAAGGTAAGGAACACCAACAGAAAACATATACTAAGTTGTAAAATAAAACAATATACCAAAAAAGTCAGACCACTTTCAACTAGAAGTTCTCCATGGTGGACTGCTTGTCTATCAATTCCACAATAAGAAGGCTCGGACATGGCCTTAGGCAGGGGTCGATTGCCAAAGTCCTCAGGAAAGCAATCAAATTCTGGTCCAAAATTAAACTGCACTGTACAGTTAGGTTGATTTGAAAGGGTGTAAAAGGAAGCTGCAGGGTAATATCTGCCACCATTTATATCCTTGAAAGCAACACCTTGACATATCCCATTTATAAAGAATGATATCTCGCTTCCTGCACACATTTTAAAGAGGTGAGGTTAATGACTACAAGAGTTTAAGAAAATGTTATAATCAAGCTTGTAACATAGGCAAGGCTGAGAAACAAATTCAATAAAATGCAGCCAGTAAAAAGATCAACTCAAACTAAAACCTTGTTATTTTCCTTGTTGTAACATCTTTTTGGAAAAAAAAAAAAATTAAAATATTGAAGATTTTTTATTTTTTGCAATTATGTAATGTTTTGTTATTATATTGTTTTTTCATTTAGAACCTAAGTTGCATGAAACGGGGAAATATTGTTTTTTCATTTAAAACCTAAGTTGCACAAAACAGGGAAATGTGTACGAGTTTCCGAAATGGGCACGGGTACGAAACTTGACCCGCCCAAATTTTGGAAATCGGGAAACGCGATCTATATACATATATATTAGAATTTATGATATTTAAGAAATGTTATGTGCGATCATAAAGCATACATGATACATTATAATTTATTACATTTAAAGTTTAAACATTACGATTAAATTTACATCACATTTACTCCTGAATGATCACATAATAAAAATAGAAATATCAGAATATCCAAAATCAACCTTTAATATATATCCAAGTCTCAAAATCAGCCTTTATTATATATATGAGGCTACAAGTACAATAAAGACTATGAGGTTGCAAGAACTATAAGACAAAAGACTAATCCTTATCATCATAATCCTTGTCAAAAATAAAAGCAAAAGCATGCTCAACAGTGGATGGTGGTGCTGAAGAAGATGATGGGCCAATTCCACTTCCAAGCTGGACCTCAATATTTAGGGCAGCAAGAGAGAGATCCAAATCAAGACTTTCTGCATTCACATCCCATTCTTTAGAAGGAACATTGTTTTATTCTGGGCCCCTATGAGATGCAAGGCGAAGGTTGGAGTGCACATAAACAAGATCCTTTACCTTTTGTGAGCCCAACCTATTGCGCTTCAAAGAATGAATAAAACCATAGGTGCTCCAATTCCTTTTTGCGGATGAAGAGCTTGCCACTTGTGAAAGAACACGAATGGCAAGGTTTTGCAAATGTAAATCATTTGCTCCATGACAAATCCACCACCTAATTGGATTCATGGTGCTTCTCTCCTCCAAAACTGATATATCTGCATAATCATCTAATCCTGCAACAAAACTGGCAAATTCTTCCTTTACCTCCTTGTATAGATGAGATGGAAATATTTTCATAAGGGTTTTTTTCACCCCATTAGCCACCTCTCTATCATTATAGGGTGCCTTCCTTTTCCCATTGCTTTGAGCACTAAGCTCCTCATCACAAAATTTGGGGTTTAAGGCATGTGCTAGATTGTGCAATGGATTGTTGAAATTGTTCCACCTATCAACAATGATTTTCTTGACTAAATCAGGAAAATGATCATCACAAACAAAACTTGTGGAGACTCTTGTGAAATGATTTCCGTAGTTTTCTCAACCATGGAATTCATGCCACCATATACCTCTCCTAAGAAAGGTTGGTGTGTGTCAACATTCTGAAGAAGGTCAAATGCAGGGGTTGTGAACTTTAGCAAGAAAACTATCTTTCTCGACCAATCCTCATCAAGGCACAATCTACGCACCATATATCCCTGCTTTGAATCTGCGTGTCTCCACTCAACCCAAAGTTGACTCACCACCATAGAAACTAATGCATGCTTAACGTCAACAAGGCGGCACAACATCAGAAAGTTTGAGGCATATCTTGTCTCATCAACTTTTAACAACTCCATTTTGGAGTACTCTCAAAATATTGCCTGAGATTGGTGGTGGTTGGTGTTGAATTTAACAATCTCCCTTGCTTCCCCTATGATTTCCTTTATCCATGGAACTTTTTTTTTGTTCAATCTCCTCTAAGATCAGATTCAGATTATGGACAATGCAGGGTGTCCAAAAGATGTGGTCATACCTCCCCTCAATAGATAAAATTTCACATTCCTCTCGCTCTTGCCACAAGAAATTTTTAATTTCTTTTCTCGTGTTCTATTTGGAGTCTCCTCCCACATATTTAGACGACCATGTCCAAAACCAGAAGGCACATGATTTGAAGCATCCATGGAGCAAGTCTTGTAGGCCTCTTTTGATGTATATTTGAAACTTATTTTGGAGACACCTTGCAGAAGTTTTTGAAGTCTATTTGGAAAAGGTTAGAGCCTAGGAGGATTGGAGTCCTCATTTTGACCAAGTTGGTGCTTGGATTTGTTGAGAGGAATGGAGTCTTCATTTTGACCATGTTGGCGCTTGGATTTGTTCAAGGTTGGAGCATTGAAGGAGTTGGAGATTTTGTTGTACAAGTTGGAGCTTGTGATTTGTTTTAGAGGATTGGAATCCTCACTATATTCATCAATAATAATAAAAATTTGTTCTGTTTCTTATGTTCTAGTTTAACTTGTGATAAAAATCTTCACTAGCGTAATAAAACAATTGAAAGGAATATTGATTCACCCCCTCTTAGTATTTCCTACAAAATTCTACAATCTCATTTCATATGGTCTCTCAAACCCAAAGACAGATGATTGAAAAATTTGTCTCTTTTGCCACTGCGTCTTTTAAATTATTCTTTCAATATTTGGGCTTCCACATTGAGACTAATGATTCCAGAATAGCAGATTGGAAGTGATTGACAGAGAATATAGAGAAGGATCTCTTTATGAAGTCACGCGTGGTTGTCCTTGGGAGGTTGACTGGTGTTACTGGAAAGTGTTTTTGAGGCTAACCCCGTGTAGTGGATGCCATAACCCCTCAACCAAAAAATGATGATCGCAGAACTCACATTCAGATGCCTTTGGTCTAGCAACACCGAATCTCTAGGAATTCTAGTAGTTTAGTGGGAAAAAATCTTCAATCCCAAGTCTGTGGGTGAGTAGGGTTTGAAAAACTTTCGTTTTCATCTCATGGACTCTAGCTGCAAAAAGGGTTTGGAGAATCATCACTGATCAACGCCTTTAAGAACATACACTATTTGGGAAGTATATTCATCCTCTTAAGTTGATCAATAGGATATCCTGCCAGAAGAAAACGGGTTACATGATGTGGAAAACATTAGTGGGATCATTTGATACAGTTGAAAACAGTGTTGTAAATATTTCAATTTTATCATAAAAGATTATGAAATCACTATCTTAATTTTGCCAATGTTTGCAGATTTTCACTGGTATTTTGGTGGTGTCTTGATTTTGTCAATGTTTGCTATCTTGGCCAATATTTTCTCCATTTTAAGGAATTTTTGCTTTTCCGGGCCCTTGCCAATTTTATCCTAATCTTCTAAGGGCAGGTGGGCAACAGAATACGTGTTATAGTGGATGGCAATGCATTGGGAGGCATGGAACCAGGCTTTGAAAGCTCAGTTAGTTTGCTTACTAATCAACACCCAACAGATCTGAAACTACTTGTGATGTCTCCCACTCAGAACACTTAGGTGGTCTGTGCGATAAGCAAAGTGAGAAGAATTATAGCTTGATGGACCACTACTATAGGAATGGAACTTTCACAGTGAACAACTTTTCAAGGCTTCAATTATCTTACAAGATGAATAAGATATTCTAAAATGGGTCACCCACCCTCAGACAGGTCAGTCAACTATCCATTTAAGTTACAAAGAATCATTTCTAAAACACGAGGTCTAGATGTAAAAATGGGCATGGAAGATGCTACGGAAGACCCAAAGTCCATAGTAAAACTTACTCCTATATGTGGCTTACACCTAAATGTGGCTTGCCTTGGAGAATAAAATATTGTCATGTGATAATCTGCAACGAAGGGGATGAGAGGGTTCCAGAAAATGTTTCCCCTACAATGAAAACTCAAAATATGTCTCACACATCTTTGTGCACTGCCTTGTCTCCAATGAGCTGCGGTAGTATGTCAAGTACATGAAAGTGGGCATATGTGATTGGAAAGGGGAGAGCCTGGAAAATGCATTAAAGTTATAGTTTAAGAAACAGAAAGATCAGTAGCACGTCCCATTTCCTTTTTTTGTGCCAAAATGAAGCCATATTCGAGGCTATAATTAGATGTGCACTAAACACTAAATTAGGCTCAATAAATGCAAATAACACTAAAATTATTTTTATTTATTTCCATATTACGCAGGTCTTAACATTTCTTAATATTAAGTGGCAGATTTTTTTTCAAGGTGTATATAGAAAGGGCGAGGGAATTAACAGCAGTTAAATACAAGTGCTATTGCATACACTGAAACAAAGCGCATTCTATATTTTCGCCATGAATTCTGAAGTTTTCATACCCAGGGTGGGAGGACAAAATTAAAGCAAATATATGTATAACAGCGGTAAAAAGAATAGAAGCTTGCGCAATTAAAAAAAAAATGACTGTCTATATATTTAGTGCATGAACTGCGAAACAGAAAAATATTTAGTGCATGAACTGCATGGACTGAAATAAAGTGCATTCCAAATTTTAGCCGTGATATGCACTCCAGGTTGGAAGTCACAAATTTAAAGCATTCAAGCACACTCCAGGTTGGAAGTCACAAATTTAAAGCATTCAAGAAAACATGACTAGAGGAAAATAAGTCAAAGATATGGGAACTGGAACATACCAGGCACCACCTCTGGTGCTTCGTCTACTGCGTTGCTGTGATAAAGCTGGCCCTCGTACAACACATACTGCATTTGCTTTGGCGCATACTCACTGCCATTGGGCAAATTATTATAAAACCCAATAACGTCACCCTCCACGTAAGGTCCATCCCCATAGGGCTCTCTGATAGCCTTATGAACTTTCATGCCATCAACATCTCTGTAGGCATATCTATTCCCATCACAACCGACAGGAGCGTCAACATCTCCTTTCTCTGTAGACCACCCCAATCTGGTATGCCCAGTTTTACCGAGGCAAACAACCTTGATCTCAAAATACCATGCCCCCTCCACCACACCCCTAGTAGCCCTCACCGTTCTATATCCTTTAGTACTCCCTGCAATCAGTCTATCTTTACTCAGCTCAATCTTTTCTGCCTTGTGGATCTTTGACAGACAAATCCTCATGTTTGGGTTGTCATCCTCATCCTCATCATCAAGCAGCCTGGGGGCGGGAGTTATGAGAGTAGTATCTTTTGCTGCGGGATTGACATTACCCCTGTTCTTCTTACCCGACTTCCTGGATGCTGATGCTGATCTGGTCTGGGCATTAATGTTTCTCCTTTTGGGCTTTTGAATAACTGTATCTGCCCCCCCATTGGAGCCAATAATTTCCTCTTCTGTGATGTTCTAAGCTTGGTGGCCACAGTATCCTCTTCAAATGCCCGTGACTCTGAGGCGTCATCCTTGTACCCACTTTCGTCGCTCTGATCCTCTTCTCCTTTCAAGCCTTCCTGTTCACTTGGGCCATGGTCTTCCTCATTTAGGTATTCCAATTCTTCCTCTCCTCCAACACCAACACCGACTTGGCAATTGATCTTGTCTCCACCAACACCGACTTGGCAAGATGACCCGTGATCAAGGGGACGTTTCTGCTGTTCTGCAGGATCATCCAACCCCTCATCATACTCCTCTTCCTCTTCGTCGTCCGAGATCTCAATTACATTCCATGATGGACGATGAGGATCCATTGAGCTGTGACCTAGAGTATAGTATGCAATCACGTAGCAATCCAACAGAGTTTATAGAAACGCGGTGAGCTAGAGTTTCTATTGCCTTTCCCTCAATGAGTTTGCCTTCAATATTCTATTGTCATATTAGTTTTCTCTGATATTTAAAAGAACCTGGTGCAGAGAATGGCACTGCAGACCCACTTGGCCAAGGCTGACAGACATTTAAAAATAATATGTTATCTGACTTGGCCCGTAAAAAGGGATGTGAAGGGAATTTCCGGCACACTGTTGTTGTTGTAGTACAAGTTTACGCAACTAAATTATTTTCATTGCGTTCACTTATGAAGATGAACTAATTAGGCACCTTTCAAAATTTAGAGGTAAATTAATTGGGTTTTTTTTTATGAGTAGAGGTAATTTAGGAAGCGTTAAAGATAATTGGTTTACCATGACCAAATCAATCAATTGTAACTTGAAAAAAGTGTAAGTGATGAATAGCATCTAACAAGTCAGTTTGAAAATCTAAATATTTTGATTTTTAGTTCTGTAGATTAAAAAATAAATTATTTGATAATTATATAAATTAGGTTGTTTTTTTGGAAATGGTGCAAGTGATAAATGTAAATTTAAGATGTATAAAAATATAAATATTTTAATTTTACATCAACATCCATTTGGGATCGAGATAGATGCAAGTGAATATGTCATGGGGGCTCTGTTGATGCAGCACAGAAAGCCTATATGCTTTCATTCTAAGACATTTACATCAACAGTAGTTAAAAATTGGAAACATTACATAATGGGTAAAAAAACAATCATACACACAGATCATGAACCACTTCAATATTTAGACTCACAAACTAAATTGCAACAATCAAGACATTACAAGTGGATGGGTTTTCTACAATCAACCTGCCTTACATCCAAGGGACCACTGATAGGATTGCGAGGGTTTTAAGGAAGTACGATGTGCCCGCTACTTTCAGGCCTCTCAATACTATCTGTGGCTCCCTCAGGTCTGTAAAGGATCCTATTGATCCAAAAGACATGAAAGGCATCTATATCATTCCTTGCTCCTGTGGGACGCCATATATAGGTGAGACAGGTCGCTCTATCAAGCAAAGGATTAGTGAGCATTCGGCTGACTTAAGGCATGGAAGGGCCAAGTCCTCAGCCCTGGCTGAACATGCCGAGAAGACTAAGCATCATGTCTGTGTTGAAGAGGCCCAAGTCATTGCTAAAGTTGCGCAGTTTCACCATCGCAAATTTAGAGAGGCCTGGAGATTGAGAAAAGGCAGAAGAACCTTAATAGGGATGATGGCTGGAAGATTAGCAGTTGCTGGTCCCAGCCCTGTCTTCCTAGCCTCCTCATTCCCTCATTTGTAAGATCTCGGGTTGGTCCTTTTTCCCTTTGGTTATTTTAGTATGTTTATTATATAATTAGCTTTTAGACATTATTTGGTACTCATCCTTTAATCTTAGTGTCCTTAGGGTATATTGTATTAATATTATTTGATCATTTCTATTATCTTAGTTAATTAACATTATGTGTCTTATTTATAGGATCTTCATTAAATTCTTTCGAACCTAATTTCTATTTTGTTTTG